>JAWZYV010010792.1:0-278394 GCA_038373885.1 Cheiracanthium punctorium | reverse complement strand
GAATCTCTCTATTCTAAAAAATGTAACGGCCGCAGCCGCTGTCAAAAGTTTGTTCTGCTGTCGCCTCCGAAACCGTGGGGATTTGAGTTTCGACAAAGGTGTCCACGGATTCGAAAAACTCCGGGGAAGCCGGTCAGCTGACTAAAATTTCGAAATTCCAATCATTTTAGAAGATATTAATACAAACCGAAAACAAAAGCATAATGGTTGCCAGGCTTGGCAATTTTCGCCATCATAAAATCCTTCATGCCTTTGCAACAAAGCAATTCGGGCGTGAAATTAAGAAACATGAGGTTGAATTACACCATTTTTTTACTCCAAATTAAAAAGTAAGTGAAATAAATAACTCAAAGTGTGTTACATACACAAAGCTCACAATTTTCAAATAGTAAGTTCTCTTAGATAACCGGAGTTTAAAATGGACGCCAGTTTTTGTTTTTTTAATACTTTTTCTTATAATAATTGTAACTGATTTAAAAAGCGCCACTTTGGCATACGTAATGATCTGGTACAATGCTATCTCAAGCAGGATGAATCAAATTGTGAGTGTTTTCTAAAATGTTAGCACCCACTATTTTGAAAATTAAAAATAATTCAAATGCAGATTATAGTAACGCCGGTTGGGTTCAGCTCGTGTATTTGCAACCCGTAGAAATATTTGGCTTAGTTAACTACGCCATTACAGCAAGTACAGCTTGGATATTTTCCCGCGCGGCGAGATGATATATTTCGCGGCGCTATATATGCTAATCTGCAATGGATTATGTATATGAATGTCTGGATAACTGTGTTCAAGATAACCTTTCATGAAAAATGATTGTAGTTTATGACGTTGCTTACGACGTTAGTGCGTTGAGTAGTATTACGTAGGCAACGTTTATGAGCATGCACAAATCTCCGAATAATTAAAAGTCGCCCTTAGTAGCAAGATATAATAGCTGTTCCGTAGTTTTTATGAAACAAAACATATGAAGCACTGTTTAATTAGAACTAATTATTAACTATACATATATGAAAGTCGCCAAATTATGAAAAATGGTACAAATGGTAAAGATTTTATTACATTTCTGTGTTTAACTTTTAATCTTTTTGGAGTAATGGTAATAAAAGTTTTATCTTGGAGTAGTTGAACCGGAATTGTTAGACAGTCAGTGAGTCAGGGATCACCATAACTATATAGTAGGATTGTTCTTTAAAAAAACTTGAATCATTAACTATGAATCGAGTTTTATTTTGTGTGCTGCAATTTTTGGATAATAAAATCATTTGTTATAAAGCTTTGGGTAGAACACTAACTAATGCCTTAAAACTTTTTGTGATGTAACTATTAACAAGTGCATGAAAACAAAGTTATTAACCTTTCACTGTTATATGAGAATAATCTTGGCTCCATCAACTCAATTTACAACTGTGCCAGATATTTTTGAAGCACACTTTACACCCATGTGTTAGAGAAATTTAAATCCTAAATCATAATTTTTAAGCTGTGATGGCTGGGAACTACTCCCAGCTCATAGTATTCAAACTGCAAGTAAAGTCCACATCATTTTGATACCATAAGTTTAAAATTGAATAAAAAATCAACTAGGTTAACAAGTCTGGGTGAAAAAATTAACAATTGTTTCTTCTGAAAACTATCAAGCATTACTGAGTATTTTAATTAATTATTTTTAGATAAGAGAAACTGGCATACTTTTTGTATTATACTTTTACTTCCAACTGATTATTAGCATAGCAATGGTGATGCAACTATCTCAAAACACTAAAGAAATTCTACACTTATTGAGAATACATATGACTTCAATTAACTTCATAATGTGTTTTAGGAAAACATTTGCTTTCTTCAAGAGAAGAACAGATACTCAGCTAATATGCAGAGAAAGAAAAAAAGAAAGAATCTTTATAAAATTCAGTACTGGTAAAATGCTTTTGATTAAGACTTCAACTACTAAAACTAAACTTTCATAAATGCTTGGAAACTAAATGAAATTTTCTAACTAAAATTCATTTTTAAAAAGGCATTAAATTAAAAATACATATTAATAGTGATATCTCTAAGCTAGAAAATATCTTACAGGAACACACACACACAAAAAAAAAATCTTGTACTAATGAGGTAAAATTAATTAAAATTATTGAAAAATAACATACACAAAAAAGAAGCTTAGCAAAAATATATCTTTTTCCTAATATATATACATATATTTCTATATTTTGCTAAATCTTTTTTTTTTTTTTTTGTGTGTGTGTGTGTGTGTGTGTGTGTGTTACTTTACAAAGTTTTTAGTTTATTTTAGAGGATATCTGTTCAGGACCAGGCAGCAAAGTTTCAGAAATCATATTTGAAATACAAAGTAATGTCTGCAATATGTAATTTTCTGTCGATTCTTACAGTAATTAATAACACAAGCATGTTCACAAAAATCTTTATAAAAATTGCTGAGGGTATAAAAGATAACAGTGGGTTAAGATTTCTTTTGGTACTGTAATTAAGTGCAACAAAGGATTTTTGCCCATATAGTGCTCAGTACATGGAATTTGGATTTTTCAATGAATGCTCTCAAAAGCAGAAGGAAAACTTTGCACAGAAAATTCATTCTTTAAATGAAGATTTTTTTTTTTAAATTACTTTTCTTATGAATGTGAAAGGAGGGGGGAGAGAGAATCTAATTATTTTTGACAAAATTCACAGAAAAAAAAAATGTAGGGGAATTTGTTAAATGGAAACTTAAGTGAATACATCAGTACTCTCAAATATTCAAAAATCTGTAAACACTTGTATTAAAAAAATGGCTTAGGTAAAGATCTTTAAAAAAATGCTGTACAGGAATCAAGGAATGCTTAAAAATTAATGAATACATAAATGTTTAAATACCTGATGGATTAAATTTGTCAATTAGCGAATTAGGAGCACAGCTACTTCCGAAAAATGAAGCAGCAGTTTTAATTATATTATTGCAATCTTTTACTTCAATTATATCTTTTTCAATTAAAACAGAAATAGGTATGACCCATCCAGCCATTTGTCCAACACCCGGAAAACATGCTTTTTTTCCTTTGAGATCAGCCAAGGATTTAACATCCAGAGATTCTTTAATGACAGCAACAGCATAGTATCCAGCTTCTCCATCTATGTTAACAAAAACAAGTATAAAATCAATAAGAATTAGCACATTATAAAGATTGTTTTAAAAGGAAAAAAAAAAAAAGCATTTTGATCTCTAACGACATTAGAATGACAAGAAAAGGTTGTTTACTACTGACTCACTCTTATTTAGATAGAATGGCTTAATAAGTTAATGCTGTAAGTCATCTTAAAATGGAGACAAAAAAGACCAAATCAGGCAAAAGGTTTTTTTGACAACTTGTGGAAATTCATTCAAGATCGTTTTTATCATCAACTGTTTATGTTATAAGAATTTTGTTTATAAAGTAATTAACTGTAACTGTATTTTGACTAAAAAGTAAAAACTTCATTTTGAAAAGGACAGTCTCACACAGTCCTAGTCAATCCAACAAAGATTGACGGATGGCTAGAAGATTGCATTATTGTATGCTCGGCAAGTGCCCTCCTGTTATTTAAAAAACATTATTGCACTTTTGGGGAAATAGTTTCATCAACAAATTACATGTATTGTAGCAAAAGAGCCCATGCAGATTACATAAATTTTTTGAAAGAGTAATTCCACTATGTCATAATTTATGCTTTTTTATCAAAAAAAAAAAAAAAATGTTTGCCTAAATACACAAGAGAACAGTACATAATTAACAGAAACATTATAATAGTACTAATAACAATACTAATAATGCATAGTAATAGGAACATAATAACACTGGATGCACAAACTGAGTATTGAATCGTAACGTGAGTAAACTCAAACTGCTGTTTCTTTAAGAGCAGAGCTAGAGTGTAATGTAAAAGTAACAAACAAACAAAAAATGATAATGAAGACAAACTCTACTAAGGTTATCGATAAATGTAATAAAATTGACAGTCAAAGGAAGAGAATTTGCCTGGACTTGCAGAATAGTTTAGCAGAGAGTAAGATAAATTTTCAGCACTACATTTCAATGAAAAAGAGGACTCAACCTTTAGCAATTGTTAAAAAAGGGGATACTTCACACAAAAGAATCAAAGGTCATATAGTATTATTACAAGAGCCAGAAAGCAATTTCCTTAGTCATGTATCACCAGAAAATGACACAGCTAATGAAGTGCTGTCTAGCATTTTAGATTATTTGAAAACAAATTTGTTATTTACTGTGGATTTAATTGCAGTCAGATCGAATGAAACAGCCTTGAATACTGGTGTTGAAGCTTGTGTGATATGCCTGTTGAATTGCATGTAAGAAGACCTTGCAATTGCTCATATGTCTGTTATAAGCAATCTTTACTTCATTTAGTACGGTATCTAGATGAAAACACTACAGGCCTTTTTGCATAATGTGGTCCTACTGGGAAAATTCTGGACTTATCTATCTATATAAATAAAAGAAACTGTAAAATGCCAGTTAGTTTGCTTGTCTGTGTCTCACATAGCTCCCAGACGGGTGATTGTAAACCTACCAAATTTTGTATGGAAATTCTCCAGAATGGGTCCCGACATATCTCGAAGAGATTTTTTCGAAATTCAAATTTAGGAGATATCGATAAAAAAACATGTCACAAAAGGATAATTTTTGCTCTCCACCATTTCACAATTGTAACCCCCTCAGTGGAAAAAGTGAGGATTAAGCATACCTAGGTTGTCATATTTGGCAAGTTTATTAAATGATTCAGATTCTTGAAGTAAAAATAAAAGAATAACAATTTTTTTTTGTTTAAATTATTTGTAAGGTTATTTTTTAATTAAAATATTTTGTGCATGTGAAATCAGAGCAGGAATGAAATATTTTAAACTCAAAAGAAGAATAGGATTTGGAAATTTTCCGAGACTGAAATGTGCAACTTTTTAATTTGGCAAAAAATAAAATGGTTGATATGCAATTTTGAGAAGATGATTCTAATGCATGTCGCAATTTAATGAGAGCATATTTTTAATTTAGTATAAATTTGCAAGAATCCCACTGTATCGCATGACTGATCCTTTATCATCGTTAAATGATGCTAAAATAATTTTATTTTGTCATTCTATCATCTGCTATTTGGATTATGAATACACCTGAATAAGTTTTTGAAACTTCATTATCATTCAGTTTGAATTGTGCATTTTTCTGTGCAGTTTTTTCCCCCATCTATTTCTAATGTATTATATCCAGAAAAAGGATGTTAGAAATATCAGTTTTAATTTTGTTTAATCACACTCATAAATAGTGATATAGTATCCAACTTAATGGAATAAGGAAAGAAAATAGGAAAGACCCATGGATTATAATTCGCTTTTAATATATAGCACTTTAGTGCATATTTAAAATCTTAAAGTGTTTCAGATTTTCTTTTTTTTTTTTTTTTTTTCCTTTCTGTTTTTCGATAAAGGCCAATATATTCAGAAGCTCTTCAGAATTAATAAAGGACGGAAATAATTTGTACCTTCTTTTAGGTTTTCATCATTTAACCATCTTATTTTTGTAACCAGGGGCGGCCTGATGTGTTAAGCATCGCATCTGGGAGCTGCCTTTGAAGGGGCGTCATTTCGAACTCAAAAACTAAGTAGAGCATAAAAGGGGGTGTCTTTTTTATGTTAGCAGAGGGCACCACTTACCCTAGGGCCGCTCCTGTTTGTAACCATCTTAATTTTGAATTCCATTCAGAATCTGAGAGATTTCAGTGCCAAGGAAGCCAGTGAGAAACAGGATTCTCTACGAATAAGATTTATTAAGATGGCGAACCAACTGGTCACCGAGGCGGCTAGTCTGAAATAAGCTACCAATTGTGAAGTTTAGAAAAATTGTTGTTGATCTGTCCACAGGAGATGTAGGCAGACTTAGTACTTATCAAAAATATTTGTACCAAACCTGTCAACCGATATCATCCGGAAAATGCCCTGTCCAAAAGCATCGTCCACAAAATCAACTGGACAGCTCTCTCATGTCAGGTGGCTTACAATAGCAAATAGAGAGCTCCATCTGTACATTGGTACAAAAAAGCCATCACTTGGAATAGAAACTATTGTGGAATATAGTCTAAAATTGTAATCAAAAGTTTGGTTTCTCATTAAAACTGAGCCTTTATGCACAGTCAGTGCACAGCATCTTTGGGAAGTTATACATTACTCAAGTTGTCCAAGAGAAGAGCTGAAATTAGCCCTCGATCTTGTAATTCATTGGAATGGTTTTTATAGTTACCAGAAAACCTACTGATTGCCATGATCAAAGGCAAACAATCATATGTGAGGAAATAAGACAACATACACCCAGTGCAGAATTCGAAGAAATGGATACAACGGGAGACTCTTGAATAACACTATATATTCTTTCCCTTTGATTCTTCTGGGTGAAACCTCCCTTTCTTTAACAATTGCTAAGGTCCAGTTCTTTCTTCCATCTAAATATAGTGCCTGTAAAGCTATCTTACCCTTTGCTAAACTACTTTGCAAGTTTAGGAGAACTTTCTTCCTTTGACTGTCTATCTTATTACATTTATTGATAACCATAATAGAGTCTGTCTTCATTATCATTTTTTATTTTTACTTATACATTACACTCTAGCTCTGATCTTAAAGAAACAGCAGTTTAGAGTTTACTTTTTCACGATTCAGTACACAGTTTGTGCATCCAGAGCAAATGGGCAAGTGAAATCTGAATTTTTGTTTGAGCTTGACCGGTGTCGATTGTAAGCTAACTAAAGTATTGAGAGGGATCTCATTTTTCTTAAAACCCAGGCGGTCAGTAAAATCAGCTGAGCGGTGCACCCTTCTTTAAAGGCCTGGGGAGAAACTGTAATATCTATCAGTAACACTCAAAACTAAACTGAACAAAATCTTATAGAGAAAATGGTACAGAAAGAGCCGCTTTATTAAAAAATAGCAAATTATACAAATTTCAAAAGTCTGGCGGGGGTTTTAAATATGATATACCAAAAAAAAAATTTCATAAACCAAAGGTCTTACTATTTATTCAACTATTTCCACTACAGGTGGTTAAAAAATTTGATGCATAAAAAGATTAAAAATAAATAAAACACATTGAATTTTACATATTTGGCAAAACTTCGTGAGCCTGGTGGGGGTATATTTTAATTTCAAAAATTTTTTTTTACAGACATTTGATGTCATTACAGAACTTTTCCCACCATAGATGTTTTCGATTTTTTTCAAAAGTGTAAAACGAGCCACCCTAATATGCATACCCAATTTGAACTTGTTTGAATGTACCATTTTGACACTAGCACTTATACATAAATGTTTACATACCTGATGGATTAAATTTATCAATTAGCGAATAGGAGCACATCTACTTCGGGGGAGGAAAAGAAAAAAAACTAAAACTTACAAAACTAGTTTAAATGCATCCATAGGCCATAATGTATAATTCTTTATTGCAATCCTGTGTACAAACTATCAGCTGTACATACAGCAACATCTATGCAAGGTCATGTGACCATGATGATGATCTATAGTATACAATCCAATTTGAACTGATTCAAATGAAGCATTCACACACTAGCACACTTTCAAGAATTGCTAGCTATAGGCAATGTAAAAGAATTATTCTTTTAGCCCTGTAAAAAGTCAGACACACCAAAAGCAACACAGATCATGCGAGGCTGGGACGCTGGGATAATATAAATACCAAATTTGAGCTCAATCAAATGCACCATTTAGGAGCTATCGAGTTCACTCCTTATTAGCTCTCTCTCTCTCACTCACAGCCACACACACACACACATACACATCACCCTAAAAATAGCATAAATAATTTCAGAAGATCTCAAAACATATAAATACATCAAAATCTGAAAGTTGGATATTTTCATAATTGCATTACTTTCTTTATGAGGAATACATTTGGAAAGCAAAAATATCACATTTCTTCTTAAGATTATATGTCCAATCCTCAATATCATAACCTTAAAAACATCCCAGACAATACATATTTTCATAATGTTAATTTTAGAGGCTAAAGGCCAAATCTGTACTCAAAGTCCTAACCATCATTTTAAGAATAAAGTAATATTTTAATAAATACCAGGCCCATAGCGTTCGGCCATAATGGGAACTAAACTGCTGTAACGTCCAGCAATATAGATTTCTCCAGGGTCCAAAGTAATTAGATCAGCTTTTCCAGCATCCACGAGCGTCATGCATTGGTCTTTATCAGCAGCTTGATAACAAACCACATTTTCTTTTATGGAATTGGTTTTGTTCACAGCTTTAAAAAAATCTGAACATTTTTTCTGTTCGGCTTCATTAACTGTACACCACACAATTGAGTTACTTTCTCCTTTACCTGAAATACAACACAAATAGTTAGAAAGAAATACATTACATAAATCATTTTATGTAAAAATGGTCATAACTTCTACATATGATATATTTTTAAAATGCACAACAGGTTTTTTATTAATAATACACCTACATTAAAATGAAAAGAAATCATTTCAGTGGTATATTTAAAATGTTTAATTATCAATTGCTTATTTGCTAACCCAAATGATCAATTCATTTTTCTTCCTAATTCTGAAAAATGGCTGCAATCATATTACATTTAGTTCAATAATAGGAGTTATTTGTGCTTTTTTAACCCATTTGTGACGAGTCCTTCTAAACTTCAAAACAGGGTGCCAAATTCTTCAGGTAATACATTATATGGATTTAAAAATTCGGCTCAGCATTTCTTCAAGCTTTTGATAATTTTTGACTGTACTTATGTATTATCTCGGAGGTCTTTTTCGCCAAACTATTTTTTTGTCAAATGTGTTGGCAAACTGTTGCCAATCATATTCCAAACCATTAATAATTTCATGTGTCTGGCATTTACCTTGGCGAAAAATCACTGGTCTTGGCAGACTGCCGGGATAATACATTAGTACCTTTTTGACTCTAAAAATTATAATTTACAGCTTTCGCTTGTCTAAAAAGTGTAGGTATTTTGTAAAGGTTTATACTTTTTATGGGAATAATACCGTAAGCGGGTGTCGGTTGAGTTGGCGACATTTTTTTGTCGCCAATGCCTAACCTTGGCGACTTGTTTTTCGCACCAGACTAAACATAAGTAGACACATACAGAAAACTATAAACCCAAAACTACAATATACTTATCTAAACACATTAAAACATTAGTAGACATATTTCAAATGCAATTATAAACAGAATGTACATAAACAAAGCACTAGCTCTGGGCACGTTAAAAATAAATAAACCATAACCTTCAAATTATGCAAAATGCTAAAATATGTTTCTGCACATAATTATACAGCGAAATTCACCTTAAAACGTTCAAATAACAGTTTTAAATTAATAGAAAAACACTCAAATAAACCGACTACCTCCCCCCCCACCCACACACACACAAACAACTCAAATATACTTATTTACTATATCATATTTACACGGGTCAGAGCCACTCGTTCCCTCAAAAAAAGTTGATTTAGTGACTATTTTTGCAAAAAAAGTGACCATTTTTATGAAAAAAAGTGACTACACATGAAATTTTTTTTAAGTATACATTATATGTGAAAAAAGAATGAATATGTGAAGCTTGCTTTGTTAGAAGTATATTTTACAAACAATACTAACAATAAAATGATATAAAAGTCAGGCCATATAGCTGTTTCGATCAAAAAAATTTCGAGCTTCTTCTCTGTAGATATATTTTCATTCACAGTCTAGGAGAGACTGGACTGTGAAGGACTTATATTTCTACTGAAGATAGAAATTTTTTCGATTGAAACAGCTATATGGCCCTACAAATAACTTTTAAGGTGGTTTTTTTTTTTTTTTTTTTTTTTTTGTGCGTGTGTGTGTGCAAAGTTTTTAATGTTTTAAATAACAGTTATTTTGAGGGCTTTTGTTAATCAATACAATTTTTTTAGACATTAAAATAAAAAATTTAGTTTAATTGCTCATTTTGCAATTAAAAAAATACTACATAGATGGAAGGCTTTAGTGGCAAAGTTGAAATTAAAAGAAATAAAAAATTTTAGTTTGAACTAAAAATTCTTAGTATTTTATTTAGCCTAGTATTTTGCATTCAAAATAATAATAAAAATACAACGCTGAATATAATTTTGGTCTTTGCATTTTTCTCTACTCATATTTCATTTTTCCTTTACAAATTTTGAAATTAGGCTAGATGTCTTCTTCTCGATACTCTTTTCAAGGTTTAAAACTTTTTCAAGTTGTATTTCTTCGCACTTTAGATTCTCAACACCTTCCATCATTTCTTGAGCCAAATGAATTTCCTGAGTGTTACCTTTTGAGGTTGCTGGTTTTAGCCTCTTACTGGCTTCCTCAAATAATTTTTCTCCGAATTTTTTTTTTTTCTTGGTATTTTTTTCGAGTTTCTTTTAAATCATGTTTTAAATAATCTAAATCAGCTTTTATCCTTTTTGCTTTAATTTTATTTTCTGCTTCTTCTGCATCTCTCTTCTTTTTTCTCTACTACTTTTTTTCTTTCACTTTCTTTTCTTTTCTGCTCTTCACAGTACAGTGTATATCTGTGATGAGCATTTTGGGCTGAATTCAGCAGCTCTTTCATAATTGGTACATTAGAAGGGTTGTTATCAAACAATTTTAAACCATCTATAACATTTAATCTTGCATTTAAAGTTCGTTCATTCATGGCAGCTCTCTCCCCTGTTAGGTTGGTTGGTAGGTAGGTTGGTGTTTATTGGCACAAGGTCCAAAAAGGACATGCTGCGCCAGACAAGGAATAAAAATCATATCAGAAAGTATTCAGATAAAAGGTACCACAAAAATCTAGTAAAAGCTAAAATGTAAAGCCTAAAAGGTGAAAAGTAAAATTCAAAAAGTGTTAAAAGTAGATAAAAAGTGAAACAAAGACATCTGGATGGGGGTTCCCATCCAGATACCAGTCAGACAGAAAGGGACACGTTACACTGAATAAAAAATATTGATCCGTCTAAGAAAAGCAAATAGATTCCGATGTGGGGTTTCACCCAGAATTTCGTCTAGTTTAGGATGAGAACAGTTAAAAAGTATTTGATAAAAACTATTAAAAGCAGTGCACGACGTTAAAAGATGACGAATGGTGAGGTGAGTATGACAGTGAGGGCACTCCGGAGCGGGTTCGCCCAAAAGTAAGTGCTTATGAGTAATTCGCGTATGTCCGATGCGAAGACGTGCCAAGATGACATCTAGCCTGCGATAGGGATGAGACGACCAGGGTACGAGAGTTGGGCGAATAGAACGAAGTTTGTTCCCCGTTTCATTGTCCCATTTATCGGCCCATATGCCAGTTACAATGCTGGAGATGCTGGACTTTATGTCACTGTAGGATGGAGTGCCGGTGTACGGGAGGGTCGCATGCTTCGCTAGTGTGTCCGCTTTTTCATTTCCCGGGATCCCGATGTGACTGGGTACCCAACAGAGGAGAACACTGTACCCGCGGTTTATAAGCTGATCATACTTGTGTAAAACTTTATGCATATAGTTATGTGTTAGGGAGCCGGATTTCAGATTTTCTAGAACACTAAGGGAGTCAGAGTAGATGATAAAATTCTTTGTGTTCGTTCTCGAGATGTACAGAAGGCTTTCGTATATGGCAAGTAATTCGGCAGTAAAGATGGAGCAAAAGGGAGGTAGAGTATAGCTACCAGTATGATTTTTACCCACGAAGGCAAAACCGACGTGATTCCCAGTTTTGGAGCCATCAGTGTATAATTTTTCATATTTGTCATATTTGTTGTTGTGATCGGAGAACAACTGTTGGTAGACTTTAGGATCAGTATCCTGCTTTGCAAAGCCTTCGAAAGGTTGTAGGTAAGGTATCTGCAATATGTTCCATGGTGGGGTTTCATGAAAAGACCATATAGAGACTTTTACATCCTCCAATTGGGTACCGACAAGACTCCTAC
This sequence comes from Cheiracanthium punctorium, assembly GCA_038373885.1. Classification (NCBI taxonomy): domain Eukaryota; kingdom Metazoa; phylum Arthropoda; class Arachnida; order Araneae; family Cheiracanthiidae; genus Cheiracanthium; species Cheiracanthium punctorium. The sequence continues at coordinate 266,417 of JAWZYV010010792.1, read as the reverse complement.
GAATCCTTAGTCCAAAGGGGGGAGTACAGATGGGACGATTTGCATAAAAACGGTCAAGATGAGTATCTATAAAAGAATTCTTTAATGGATGTGAAGGATGAGAAAGAATACGAAAGTATGTGTTTAATGAGAGCTTATGACGGATGAGGGTGAGAGATGGCTCGTGGCAGGTGACGTAAAGACTATGTACAGGTGATGTTCTAAAAGCACCAGAGCAAATGCGGAGTGCAGCATGATGCACAGGGTCAAGTTTTTTTAACACTGATTTGCAAGCTGACCCATACGCGCAACTTGCATAGTCCATTTTTGAACGTATGACAGCACGATAAATCCGTAACACAGCGTCACGGTCAGCCCCCCAAGAGGTGTTGGTTAAAACCTTTAAAATATTAAGCTTTTTCTCGCATTTACTGCGAATGTCAGAAATATGATTAGCAAAAGTTAGTTTTTTGTCGAAATTTAATCCTAAAAATTTGACAGAGTCCTTCACAACAATGTTATTATTACCCAGATAAAGTTCTGGGTCGGGGTGGATCCCGCGTTTCCGGCAAAAATGGGTGCATATGGTTTTTTCAGCAGATAAAGTGAAACCATTTGTGTCACACCATTTTAAGATGCGGTTTATGGCATTTTGAAGCTGCCGTTCGATGAGGCGCATATCTTTCCCCTGGCAGGAGATTTGAAGGTCGTCGACGTAAAGGCTGCCGTAGACTGTGGGTGGCAGTTGTCTAAGGATATTATTGATTTTAATTGAGAAGAGGGTGACGCTAAGTACGGAGCCCTGAGGAACACCCTCGTCTTGGATGAAATTATCAGATAGAGTACCATTGATGCTGACACGGAAGTGTCTGAGGGATAAAAAGTTTTTTATAAAAGTTGGTAGATTGCCTCGAAAGCCTATATTATAGAGGTCTTGGAGTATGCCGTACCTCCATGTGCGGTCATATGCCTTTTCAATGTCAAAGAAAACGGACACTAGGTGATTCTTTCTAAGGAAGGCATTCCGAATTTGCGTCTCTAGATTTAAAATATTGTCAAGTGTGGACCTGCCTTTGCGGAAGCCACTTTGAAAGGGATGTATATGGTCCCCAGTCTCTAGAATGTAGACAAGGCGAGCATTAACCATCTTTTCCATTAGTTTGCACAGACAACTAGTAAGGGCTATGGGACGGTAATTACTAGGGTTAGAAGTATCTTTCCCAGATTTAGGAAAGGGAATAACTATTGCATTTCTCCAGGAGGAAGGAAAGGTTTGTTCATTCCAGATTCTATTGTATAATTGCAAGAGGATTTGTAATGAGTCATGGGACAAGTGTTTCAGCATTTTGTAAGTAATACCATCAGGACCAGGAGCGGTATTGGAGGCCTGTCTTAAGTATTTGGTGAGTTCACTGATGGTAAAATTACTATTGTAAGAAAAATGGGAGGAGGTTTTAAATTTTATTTTTTTTCGTTCGGACTGTTGTTTATATGACAGAAAAGTATTTGAGAAGGAAGTACTGCAGGAGATAGAGGCAAGTGTCTGACCGATAATGTTTGCTATTTCTTTTTTTTCCGAAATAATATTATTGTTTACAGACAGACAGGATATTGAAGGATTATTATAGATTCCCATGGCTCTTTTAGTTTTTGTCCATAGCTCCTTACTAGAGGTACTGGGCGTTATGCTAGAGACATATTTTATCCACGATTCCCTTTGACATTGCCGCCTTATTTTTCTAGCGTAAGCTTTAGCTTTTTTAAAGAGAACTAGATTTTCGGTCGTGGGGTACCGCCGGAAGATGCTCCAGGCTTTCTGCTGCTGTTTTTTTGCTAGAGTACAGGTTTCATTCCACCACGGTTTTTTATTGTGCCGATGTTTCATGCCCGATTTAGGAATGTTGGCATCTGCTGCCTTGATAATAAGGGAGGTGACTTTGTCAACGACCTCATCAATGGAACCTACAAGACTATTTGAGGATATATTGGATAAATGGGTGAAGGTGGGCCAATCTGCCTTTTCATAATTATATCTTGGAGTGGTACAGTTGTCTTTCCTATTATGGTACAGAGGTGAGAGGAAAATCGGAAAGTGATCACTGTTATGTAGATCGTTAGAGACTGAAAAGTTATATAATGGGAGGATAGATGGAGAGCAAATGGCGAGGTCTATGGCATGGAAGGATTTGGTTGGGTGGTGGAAATAGGTGTTATCACCGTTATTCATAACGCAAAGCGAGAAGTCGGTTAGCAGTTGTTCTATGAGATGGCCCCTATTGTTTGTGTCTTTGCTTCCCCACAAGGGACTATGGCCATTCATGTCCCCCAGGAGGAGAAAGGGGGGAGGAAGTTGTTGTATAAGACTATTGAGGGAGGTTTGGCTGATGGTTTCGCTTGGTGGCAGGTATATGCTGCAGACTGTTGTTAGTTGTTTTAATTGAATACGAGTGGCAACTGCTTGCAGGTTAGTGTTGAGATTGAGCTTAGTGTGAGGATAACTATTGTTAATCAAAAGGGCAACTCCACCAGTGGCCCTATCATTGAGCTCATTGTCTTTGCGAAGGATGGTATAATTACGGATTTTAGTATGTCTATTGGTTTTAAGAAAAGTTTCCTGTAGGGCAAGACAGGCGGGATTATGGTTGTAAATTATAGTTTTGAGGTCGTCAATTTTGTTTAAAAAACCGTGGCAATTCCAGGATAGCAGCAGAGCCATGATTAAGTGATGTCGGAGATGACCGCGATTTTACTCTTAATCCCCGTCGGTTGAAGCGGGGTACTTGGGATGACTTCATCATCCATAATGTGATCTGAAATGTCAGAGTCGGTAGGATCCAAATGTAGTATAGAGTCGTCTATGGGCCGTTGTGGAAGGATGCGTTTAAGTCTGGCTTTGTTGTATTTTGTCTTGTAAGCTGAACTTTTTTTGAGTAAAGGTCTATTTTGAGTGGAGAGGTTGCTTTGAGGCTTCTTATTGGGTGTGCTTTTTTGTGTGGCTATTGAGGCATTATTTTGAGTAGTTGACTGTTTAGCTTTTGGGAAGGAAGTTGATGAACAGACAGGTTTGGATTTGGGTGGGTCAGTTTGGGTAGCAATTGATGCAACCGCTTTCACTGTTGCAGCATAAGATTGACCAGGTTTAGGGGTGCGAGAGGCTATTATTTTACGTGCTTCTGGGTAAGACAATCCTTGTGTGGCACGCAAGGACTGGATTTCTTTTTCATAAGACCATTTAGGACAGGAACGGGAATATGAGGGATGGTCTTGTTTGCAGTTAACGCATTTAGGAGAGCCGGAACAGGTGTCACTGTCGTGGCCAGAGATACCACAGCGGGCACATACTGGGGAACCACGACAGGAAGGTTTTGTATGGCCAAACTTTTGGCACTGAAAACAACGGGTAGGATTAGGTATGTACGTTCTGACGGGACATGAAAGGTAGCCTGCTTTGATATGAGATGGAATCTTAGGAGATTGAAAGGTCAAGATTATGTGTTTTGTGTCTATTATTTGGTTATTGCGTTTTATAGTGATTCTGCGAACTGCACTAACATTTTGGGATTTCAGATTTTCCAGGATTTCAGCCTCTGAACAGTGTAACAGGTCAGGTTCTGATATGACGCCTCTTGATGAGTTAAGTGTTTTATGAGGGGAGACAGTGACAGATTTTAGGCCCATAATTTTTAATTTCATAATGTTGTTTGCCTGTGTGCTATTGTTTACTTCCACTAAGAGGTCTCCTGAGCGTATTTTTTTTATTTTAGCAACTTCTCCGACATGATCAGTTATGCACTTATGGATTAGGAAAGGGGATGTTTGGCTAAAGTTACCGTCCTGACATTTCACAAGAAAAAATTTTAAATTACCATCTCCTTGAGTGGGAGATTTCGGAACGTTGACATGAGACGAAGATAATGTCGTATCCATATTGGAGATTGGAAATTCGGACCCGACCGCACCACCCACCACGGAGCCCAACAAGGGGATGCACATTCGTGCACCAGTGCTAGTCGGGTCTATACGCGCACAGTACATCCCTTAGGCAGCGTCCACCCTTAACGACGTGCCCAGTAGATGTCCGTTTGCTTGATCCCTAGCAGTTGATCGAAATCAGTACCACCAGCCGGTTGATACACAGGGGAACGCTGTGCACCTCCCGTTTACCCGAAGCCGAGGCCAAAGCAATGTGTTGGAGAATAAACCCCCTCAATTACCAGGATCCCCATTTCCGGAGACACGGGTCTCCACGCACGGCAAACACGTGGGCAGTTTACCCGCCAACAGAAGCTGACGGTACAGAGCGACCACAGCTTCTGAAGGGGGGCCCTCACTTCAAGAGAAGAAACCACATCGAGGGAGAAGGGGAAGGAGACAGAAGAAGGAGAGAGGAGGGTAAAAAAACAGAGGAGCGAAGGATCGCTGGGGCCCCGGGATTGCGACACCCGTGAAAACCTAAAGAAGGTTTTCCCCCTGAGGGGTCCCCTGTTAGGATTCTTCATGAAAGAGAAAATCCTCTCTCAACATCTGCACTACCATGATATATAGTTAAACACATTTTCACAAACTTTTCAATAGTGGGATACTTTGAGTTACCAGAGTGGTTATATTCGATGTTTGATTTACACGAATCTATGAAATGAAGTAGTTCGAAGAGAGAGGTGAGGAAGTGAGAAAATTCTAAAACCATTAAGCATTTTTGTTTTAATTTTACTGTGATAACTTGTGCATCTTTTTTTTTGGGGGGGGAGCACAGATTTGGGCGCAGAATTTTTGAAAAGTATGCTTTTTGCATCAATATGTATCAATGCATTTCATTTGCCGCGGTTGTTGTGCCACTGCTATTATTTTAACACATTGAAAAATATAAATAATGCCTTTCTAATGAATCTCAGAACTTTAATTTTAACCATAGCATTAATTAAATACAATATTTAACCAGGGATGAGAAAGCACAAGATGAAAAAGGAGTACAAGTGCGTGAGCTCAAATTTAGCCATCAAAATATTTCTGCGTGTGCAGTAGACTATGGGACGAACATTAATATTCTTCAAGTTCGTTTACCATGCTTTGGGACTACGCAAACGCATGATTAAACTATTCTAAATGTTAAATTTTATCTTAAATCTTAATGTTCCCACGCTTAAAGGTGCACGTTTTATATAAAATAACAACTCTATCGCGAACTATATTTTTGTCTTGTTTGCAGCCATACATAGAATAGCCACCAGATGGCGTGTGCAATTTTTTTTTTCTAAATTAAATAAATAACATTGTAAACTCAAAATGCTAGTTTTTAATTCATTTCATGTCATTAAAATAATTAATACTATGTAAATATAGTAAAATTACACATCTTTATTTTATTTATACCGCATTTCTTTCTGCGTATCACTCCGCCGTTTGTTTGTGTACATTCGTTTGTTGACACCCATCGTTCTTACGCTATAATAGTCCTTATTTTTAAGTGTAAAAGCTGGTTAAAACGGGTGCTACTGCCGCCCCATTTTGCTGCATTCATCTTTTCGAAGATATAAATGATGATCTAATTCTTTTATCGGACGAAAGCTTTGAAAAATTAAGACTGTGGGGGTTGTTTCTTGATGGCAAAGAAAAAGAAATATCTGAGCATTTAAACGCTTTAAAAGTTTAAGGACGATGAGAACTTCGGAAAATGGGCTGAAACGATGTAATTATCAATGTAATATTTATCGTAGGTGTTTGGAAAATTGTATTAATGCTCCAAGCCCACCTGAACATGGATGGATTATAAATGACTGCATTTCTGTTCAGTGGGGTAACTTGCCTATAGCAGAAGATTTCTTACTGAAACACATCTCATGTGCATGCCTTAAAACTGCATGTATGTCAAAGAAATGTACTTGCAAGTTGAATAATTCAGCATGTTCAGATTTTTGCTCTTATGAGAGTAACTGTCAAAACTCTAACAATGAAAGATGTGTTTTAGATTATATTGATGATTTAAGCGATTGTTCAGAATAAATTAATGTAAGTAATAATTTTTCGTGTACTAATATTACTCTACTATTTATATCGATCAACTATATGTATCGATTGAGAGTTTGTAGTATAGCATTTTAATTGAAAAAAATATGCCTTTTAAAGTGCTATCTGCAGTCTCTGATCTTGGACGGGTTACCACCTCGCTCACTGCCAAGCTTTATCCAAACGTTCTCTTGTGGACCTATATGGGAGGCTAGGGGTCTTCTGGATGCATAGACTATTTGATACAGCTGTTCTCTGTAATTTTTCATTTATATTCTTTGCTGTATTTGTCTTTTTATCTGTGCCATTAGAAATAGACAAAAAAAAGTACTATTACACTTTTAGGTATGCCCCTAGTGTAGTATTTTTATTGATTTATAACAACTTGTAGCTAATATTGCTTATGTAGTAGTAATTTTTTATTTAAATTACTTTTTTCAATTTACATTTCATATTTCTCTGTCATTGATTTCTCTGTTATTAATGTAAATAAAACACATTTGCTGAAATTTGCTTTCTGTCCCATATTATTTATTCCTAGAGTGTTATTGTTTCATTGTATCCTGATATATGGGGTAAAATGAAACACTGTCAGGTGTTTACCTTCTGTCATTTTCTATGGAAAATAAATGCTACGAAGATTAATTTTAATGAAGAAAATAGCTGGCTGAAAGTGTACATTATATATATTTTTGTAGAAGCAAAGTTGTGGGGAAAAAAATAAGTAGTTTTTTTTTTTATGTACACCATCTGCCTATACTGAACTTGTGGTGGAGTACTTCCAACAAGACAGGACGAATATGATTTAATAAAGAAAAATATATAAATACAGCATATGAATTTTATAAGTAACTAAAACATTATGTGCAACAATTATTTGTAAAAAAACTTTACCTAGAGTGTAAAATTTATTTTTAGGTGTTTGAATTTAATTCATAGTTTAAAAATCTTTAGAAAAGTTTCTTTTTATTTTTTTAATGCAAATAAATATGAAAAATTACTAATTAAATATTCGGTATGCCGTAGAATCCCTGTTGGGCAACTAGTACTAATCAAAATATTTGTCACTTAGATTCAGATATGAATCCTTAATAAATCTAGTAATATTTTTGTAAGTAAATTAAATATTATTAATTTTTTCAACTTCCTAAAAAAATTTATACTAGTGAAAATATAAAAATATTAATATGTATTTTTCAAGATCAATATTCTAAAAAAAAAAAAAAAATGGAAATTTTCAAAATTAAAATGTAGGACTTCGTAAGATGTCTGTTTACGTTCGTCTGCTCAGCTCAACCGCCGGTCGAAATGTAAACAAATAGCGGAAGGTTACAATGGCCGTTTATTGGTGATGAAATAAAACCAAAAGGAAAATACGAACTGTATTTATTGGCATATTAATGCTTTTTTTGACATAATATGAAATAAAAAGAAGTATATTATTAGTTAGCAGCATTTAAAAAAAATTAATGAGATTATCGATGCGCCATCTCGTGGTGATTTCTAAGAATAGTTGCAAATAGGACAGAAATATAGTTCCAGGTATATTTGACTTATTTTAAAACAATGTGCAAGATTAAGTGTGGGAACATTGCAATTAATAATAAACTGCACTAAATAGAATGTTTTAATAACAAATTTGTGCAGTCCCAAGTTATGGCAAACGGAATTTAAATTCCATGTGTCTATTGGGCGAGCGTCCCATGGTCTACAGGGGTCGATTAAGGAATTTTTTTTCAGGGTCCCATTTTTGTGAAAATTGCTTATTTTTGTGAATTTCAATGCTCAATTTTATGAAGTACAACACTTATTTTCATAAATTTTCCTGCCAATTTATAATAAAAGTCACTTTTTTGTTAAAATAATTGATAAAAATTAAAATATAGGGTAAAATACGAATGAAGGGCCGTTTTAATCGATTATATTTTTGTGAAGGGGCCGTTTTAATCAATTGTAATTTTGTGAAGGGTCGCAAAACGGAAACAATTTTCGTTCTGCGACGATCCTTGTTGTACCAGATAATTTTTACAATTAAATTTTACCCACGAAACAAATTAATTCATTTATAAGTAAATATTTAGTAATTAACTTTAGATAGAGAAAATTCAGTAAGGAAAAATAGGCTATCATTATTCAAAAAGAGCATTTTAAGCAATTTCATAAAATCAAAGACAGACTTAGTGTAAAACTTAGACTGAGTCCCTAGGCGCAGCACACAAGGAGCGCCAAATTGCTTATAAAACTTTTCCCAGTTGTATTTCGGTAAGTAGGAGGGCGCACAAAATTTTTAGTTGTCCCCGGGCACTGAAAAACCTATCAACACCTTTGCAAGTAATTGCATAATAATGATAAAATTCCAATCAATGGTTAGCTTATATAATGAAATGCTGTTAAATACATTCCTGTGTTGTGCTATTACGTAAACGTGGAAACCAAATTATTTTGGAAAAGACGTTATCCGATCTTCCTTCTTGACCCACTCGCAAGTCAACAAATGCCCCTGGAACACAAAGGCACCTCAACATCATTAAATGCTATTTAGGGAGAGCACACATGCCATTGCTCATTCAAAGGTGAGGTCACCCTTTTCAGAGTACACTTAAATCTAAAAGTCTGCGAATTGTCAGGAAGTTTAGTACACTGTTTAACCAGTTCGCTTGATGTTGTTGTGGGATTAAGGCCAATTATCTGCACGAGGGATCTAGGCCTATGTATGGGGTGCCCTCCGTGGGGGTCTTTTAAAGGGGTCTAACCCGCACTTATGCTAAGATTCGGAGGAAACCACGGAAAACTCCGAACGGTTAGGTGGGCAGACGAGACCTGGTTTTGAACCAGGCACCTTCCGTCTCCCAGTTCAAAGCGCTATGCCACTGGTTGGGCCCTGTTCGCTTGAAAAGATGCAACAAAGAAGACTACTCCTGTGATCAGTGGTGTTTCCCTGGCGAGTATTCAAATGCTCCGCTGGGAACTAGCTTTGTGCAATCATTGGATAGCGGCAGATTCATCACTGAAAAGAAGCAACAACAACAAAAAAAAAAACTCCGGTTCTATGAACAGTATTGCTTCCAAGAACGGGTCTTTCAGTGCATTTGCCCTTAAAATTATTTTTATGGGGGACCCATATTAGATTGTGAAACATTTTTAATGCTAAAATAAAACAAAAAGTCTCATTATTGCAAACGCTAAGGCAGGGAAAGAGCCTTCAAAAATATCTTGAACACCGTGCTTTTTTTTCCAAACTGAAATTGGCAGCTGCAATTACGAGAGTCCACATCACATATTATTCTTAAATAAATAAAATGTGAGAAAATAACTAAAACATGCAATTCCGCGGAAGATTCTCATCCCTGTTCAATATTTTTAAAATAGTACATATAAAATGTTGGGGGGAAAAAAAGTAAACTTAGGTCTTTCTTCCACGTGCATTCCAGGAGAGGATAGACTTCTTTGAATGTATAAATGTCATAGTGTTTCATTCACGATTGACCACAGCACAACCAATGAAATAGGGCAATTTGCTTAACGCCAACCAATAATACGCGACTATCGATCTTTTTTCTTGAAAAAGTGACTTTTTACTCAAAATAGTGACAAATTAGTGACTTTTTCATAAAAATATGGACCTTAGTGACTTTGCTGAAAAAAAGTTACTTTCAGTGACTTTTAGTGACCGGCTCCTACCCCTGTATTTAACCTGAATAGTGCACGTGATTTCAAGAAAAATACACTGCAAATATTTTTATAAAATGTTAAAAACACTCTTTATAAATAACAGAAAGCAACTATAATAAACCGACTACTTCCTTCCTTACACGATTTTTGCAATTTAATACCTTCAAAACACATAACATTTACACTATTAATCAGAATAGAATCAAATCTGATCACAAACTCGAAAATCCTTACATATTTATTCATAATACATAAAAGCACCACATACCTTAAATTTTATTCATGAACGACGTGCGTTCACCACAAAATAATTCCATCAAAAGCATTGAAATAAGCATAACAACTGTACCTCAACACACGCTCGATTCATATTCTTCACAACTCGCAACAAACATTTTCAAATTTTTGTCGAATTTCACTTGATTAAAAATTAGAAACAACTCAGCGTATAAAGGAGCAACTTTCATCATAGCTCTACACAAATTATCTACATTTAACATAAAGCAAGCAAAAATTCCACTTTTCAAAAATAACCATTATAAAATACAAAACTGCAGCAGACGACACAACTTTTATTCCCGGCTAATGGACATTTTGCATGGCGTCAGAGTTCGAGGCTAAAATTCGTCTGCTGGCGGTATTTACATCCGCCAGCTCCTATTGAAATGCATTCAGTATCCATTTTATAATTACGGTTTCTCATTATTAGAGTCGCTCGGAATGAGTTACTGTCTTTTTAATACTTAAATAGATGGTTTAGAAGACGATGATATCGCATTCCGCTTCAAAACTTTGTTAATAAAAAGAATATTAGTGTTCTAAAATTATTACGTTATTGCAAACACGTATAAATAATACATCATTGAGTTGATTTTGAGTTTTCTGAGTTTAAAGTAGTACAGATATTCATTAAAAACCTCCCACTTTTTTTTAAAGTACGATCTTTTAAATTATTTTTAGTATTTAATTATTATTAACATTTTAAATAAAATCTTACAATGAAGATAAAATTCATTTATAAAAAGCTATTATTTGTTAATGACTAATATTCTAGCTTCTTTTGCAACAGCTATATTTCTACTAGAAAGTGTCAAATAATCCCTTAGGTCCAAACGAGCTGAAACCGAAACTAATCATCACCATAAGATCGTGCACGTGGAGTATCAAATACCGCCAAGTGACGTCACGTGCAAAACGTCCATTCAAGTTCAGTTATTTTTCCAGTTAAACTCCTTGAAATTCCTTCAACCAATCACATAATTCCTTCAAACACACTAGTTTCTCATGACATCATAAAACAACACAACTCCGCCGGAAGGGTTGCCGATTAGCTAATCTCGATTGGCAACGCTGCCAGGACTGTTTACAGTAAGCTTTAGCGACGCATCTTCCTTGGCGATGGACACCCGCTTACGGTATTATCCCCCTTTTTATGGTACTTGTGTATTATACCGTCAACATTTTCGCCAAAAATGTTTTTCACCTAGTTGGCGACGCTAAGGTCGGGTTACCTTAAAATACTTCTGGTCAAATATTTACATACCACCCGAGTTGCCATAAAAACAAAAACCAATAGATATTGCCTTTTTTATTTGTGCGTGTACATAGATTTAAAGCAATAAATATATACATCTCAACTCATATTTGGCTGAGTTTATGGGGAGACGTCTACATTCTAATGATGGCATTTTCATTGCAATTCTAAATGCAATTCATGATTTTTGGCAAACTGCACTGGATTCAAATTAAATAAAGCCATTCATTTTTATCTTAAACACTAACGTATTATTCTGAATGTTTTAACAGGGTGTTTTGAAGAGTATTGTAGTTTTAGGTTTACACAGACATTAAAGGCAAAAAAAAAGTCACCAACTAAACCTGCCCCCGCTTACAGAATTATTTAAAAAACACACACACAAGCATTTTTAAATAAGTACAAAACAAACGCAGTTCATCAGATGGCGCCTTTGTGGCCTACACATAACAGTTCTGCTTAATGCAAATTCTGCTGTTAACAACACACACCTTTCAAATTATTCCCATTACAATGCTTTGTTAAATGCTAAAATTTCGTTAAATCATAAATCAATTTTAAAAATCAAGCGCACACATCAAAATTTATGAATTTCAAAAGAAACACGATTCATTTTATCCATAGCAGAACATACAGTATTTTGATGCGCGTTATCAGGTGCGCAATTTGTTTGTTTGTTTGTGGGATTACGACCAATTAGCTATGCGTGGGCTCGGTCCGGCACATTTCACCGACACCCTTTACACCGACAAGACATTTCACCGACACCGTTTCACAGACTGGACATTTCACAGACATGGATTTTTCACCGACTGGACATTTCACCGACATGGACTTTTCACCGACTGGACAGTTCACCGACATGGATTTTTCACCGACTGGACATTTCACCGACACGGATTTTTCACTGAGTGACATTTCACCGACACGGATTTTTCACCGAGTAGACATTTCACCGACACGATTTTTTCACCAACAGGACATTTTACGGACGTGGATTTTCACAGACATGCGTATTGTCTCCTGAAATTGTTGATATCATATCAGTGACGGATCCATGGGGGAGGCTTCAGGAGCTCGAGCCTCCACCCCTAGAGTGAGACGGTGTCGGCAAAATGTCCGATCACCAATTAGTGTTTTCTTGGAGTTTCAAAACTTTATAAATTTTTTCCCGCATAAGGAACTTTTCTGTTTCATACAACTAAAATCCCCAATTAATGTTTCTTCTGAAAGTTTAAAAGCTATATAATCAACTTCCCATTTTTCCATGTTTACCTGAACTTAGTTACCGACAAGGTCGTATTAAACGACATATATGCTTATTTATAATACTGTGGCCGAAGTGTGAAGGTCGCAGGTTCGGGTCCCATCGCGCGGTCGTCGATCTAACGGTCTGAGTTTTGGTAGGTTTTCTCCAGATGTAACGTGAATACGCGTTAGAACCCCTCTGAAACGGATTTTTTAACGGATCTCCTGCCAAGGCATCCCTCATCTTAGGCAGATACCCCTCGCGCAGGTTTGCCTTAATCACACACAACCAACCCTTTATGGTATTGTACAGTGTTTTTTTATATATTGAGAAAAACAGTGCTATGGAATGGATGTACTCCCCCTTCACCCCCCCCCTTCGAAAATTTGACGTACATTGTTATCAAAAAATACACTTTCAGTACGATTCTTTTTCTCAAATCTTCTTTAAGTGCAATACACAAATTAATTATATAAATGAGTTTTAATTACGTAATTAATTTAATTACACAATGAAGTTAATAAATATGTACTTAAGTTAATTATTTTTTTATATATTATATAATTTGATTAATGTTAATTAATTACGTATGCATAATTAATACGTATGATTTTTAAGAACGCACGTTTTATTAATTATGGTTCATATGAGTCTTTTTTGCAACCCCCTACCTCCCACCCCAACCAAAATACATAAATATAGTCACGACTCTGCTTTAAACGCCTAAACGTTCTAGTTTTGTACTAAATAAATCTTTTTTAGATATATTGATAATTTTTTGAGAAAAAAGAATCATAATTAGCTGCTCTCTTTATGGGAGATTTTTTGTTAAATGTATTATTAAAACTGTGTGGAAATTGGCCTGTCGTCGTAATATTGAAAATTTAGTCCATATTAAAGTGCCTGAAATGTTCATGTAAATGTCCTGTCGGTGAAAAATTCATGTCAGTGAAATGCCCTGTCGGTGAAAAATCCGTGTCGTTGAAATGTCTAGTCGGTGAAATGTCCAGTCGGTGAAAAATCCGTGTCGGCGAAGTGTCCAGTCGGTGAAAAATCCGTGTCGGTGAAGTATCCAGTCGGTGAAAAATCCGTGTCGGTGAAATGTCCAGTCGGTGAAACGGTGTCGGTGAAATATCCTGTCGGTGTAGTTGTTGTCGGTGAATTGTCCCAAACCCGCATGGGCTCTAGGACGAAGGGTGGGGTGCCCTCCGTGGGGGCCTTTCTAAGGGGTCCTAACCTGTATTTACGCTAAGTTTCGAAGGAAACCACAGAAAACTCCGAACGGTTTGGTCGACGGACGCGCGATGGGAGCCAAACCCAGGACCTTCACACTTCGTGCGCAATAGCAACTGAACAGCAGAGTAGAAACTCTTGGCGAGTAATCTCTTTGCATGGCATGTTGACGGTATAATACACAAGTACCCTTTTTATATATACTATTTAATAAAAAAAAAAAAGAGTTTGAGCAGATTTAAAGAAATGTTGAAGATATATGTATTTTATAAAATATGGCTGAATCCTAGTTTAGGGTGCTTCTTCGCCAGCGAGGCAATAACAGGTATAATGTGGTAACCTTGACGATTTTATTTTGCGTTCTGGCAACCATGTGGAAATCCGCCATTTTGTTTCTGTATCGCGCGTTTTTGACTGACGGGACTTTTATTGTTTACATTATTAAATTTACTCTACTAAAAAGATAAGGGGGGGGTTGAGGGGGGCACAGCCCCCCCTCACACAAAAAGTAATTAAATTTTACTAAACCGATTCTATATGTACATGTAAGCACTTGTGAGACGTTTTAGCCGATGTTGTTAGTAATGCTTTACATGAGTTAAGTCGTTTCTTTGATTTACGCATGCGCAGCTGTGTTTGTATGGGAGCAGAATGATATGTGGTATAATTTAGTTTTGGTTCGAGAAGGATTTGATCGGCTTGTGTTAACGGAGCACATGCGCGGCGGTTGGTTTGAATTATTCTATTGGTTTCTAAAAGCCATTTCTTATGGAAACTAGAGATGGGCGGTTCGACTCATTTTACTGATTCGAATCTCGACTCACTCACTACTTCGATGATTCGAATCAGTGATTCGAATCTTGAATCAATAAAACAACTAAAGAAATTTTCCCTCTCTCTGCGCAGAAAGCCGTACTATTTAAACACCCTTCACCCATTCATCGGGTTTCTTCTCCGCTGAGTTCTCAGGCAGTTAGCATCTCTCTCTCCTTGCTCGAGTAAAACTAGTGTTTAAACTGCCCGAAATGAAAATACAGGGGAGCTTCGTATGACCCCCTGGGCCTGTAAGATTAAAAGGTTAAGTTTGGTGTCAAAGCATTCGAAATTTTATGCAACGATGGCAGTTCCTAAGGGGGGGTCGAGAATCAATAAAAACGCGCTCCGATGGATAGTTTCCGAGATATACATTAATTAATTATGGTAATTAGACTAATTAACCATGATTGAGGCTTAAAAGGACTGCAAACATGTAGAAATTGGCTCTGGGATGGTTTCCAGGCTTTGGAGATGCCGCCGAAGGAGGCTAGTGTTTAAAATGCCCAAATTGAAAATATAGGGGAGCTTCGTATGACCCCCTGGGCCTGTAAGATTAAAAGGTTAAGTTTGGTGTCAAAGCATTCGAAATTTTATGCAACGATGGTAGTTCCTAAGGGGGGTGTCGAGAATCAATAAAAACGCGCTCCGATGGATAGTTTCCGAGATATACGTTAATTAATTATGGTAATTAGACTAATTAACCATGATTGAGGCTTAAAAGGACTGCAAACATGTAGAAATTGGCTCTGGGATGGTTTCCAGGCTTTGGAGATGCCGCCGAAGGAGGCTAGTGTTTAAAATGCCCAAATTGAAAATATAGGGGAGCTTCGTATGACCCCCTGGGCCTGTAAGATTAAAAGGTTAAGTTTGGTGTCAAAGCATTCGAAATTTTATGCAACGATGGGAGTTCCTAAGGGGGGGTCGAGAATCAATAAAAACGTGCTCCGGTGGATAGTTTCCGGGATATACGTTAATTAATTATGGTAATTAGACTAGTATGGTAATTAAACCATGGAGCTGTTTTTTCCGCGATCCGGCATGGTCATCAACGGAGAGAAAGCAGTAGCAAAAGCTGGTATTGATCTCAGGATTTTCTTATCGCCGGCCTCAGAGGCGTAGCCAAGGAGGGGGGGTTTAGGGGGGTCATAACCCCCCATGAGGAATTTTTTGCCATACAAAATGTATATTCTTCACTACATTATCATACACACGTATACATATATATGAGTTGCAGTAGTCATAACCCCCCTCCCATGAAAAATTTCTGGCTACGCCCCTGGCCGGCCTGTATTTTTGCCCATTATCGAATTCGAGATTTCACTGAAATGAAAATGGGAATATCGGATATTTGATGTTGAAATAAAACTGATATGTCGATTTTTGGCCCAGTCCTACTGAGGGGGCTGCTGCCCCCCCCCCCAAAAAAATGGGACCCTTTACTTAGCTTACAATTGAACTTTATCTTTAAATTTGATACCCAGCCCACCCCGAAATAAAATCCTGGCTACGCCACTGTCAATAACACTAACTACGCCACTGCTTTAGACCCTATTTTGTATATTACGAAAGAAAATAAAATCATTCCCCTTAAACGAAAAACAAGGTAAAAAAAAAAAAAAAACGAAATCTGCTGCAATAAAGCGAAATGTTATTTTGCTTACTACAAAGTCCTTTTGTGAGAGCGCTTAATACCGCCCCTGTATCCTTCATTAAAAGTGACAAGCACAATCCTAACTTTATTTCATTCTATTTCCCTTCACATGAAAATCCGCCACCATGTAAACTTAACGTTCCGGGTTTTTTTTTTTTTTGTTTTTTTTTTTTTTTTTTGAGGGTGGGGGCAGGGGGACATATATTGAAGTTAAAAGTAGAAAAGGGATGTTTCATTAAATTTTAAACAAATATTAAATCAGCCAGACAAGTTGGAAGGAGGGATTTTCTTAATTTTTTTTCGGGGGGGAGATTGACCCCTCTTGCCCTTAGGAAGTAACGCCTATGCCCCCCCGCCAAAAGCAAACGATGTTCGACCCACTCCACACCCACAGACAGATAAAACTTTAAATCCGACCACCAACCAAGCAATGAAACACCAAAGATTCGAAAAAAAAACTTCAATTAAATGAAACATCCTTTCAACTCTTTTCGACTCCTTTCGACTCTGAGTCGATAGAAGATTCGAAAAACTAACGAATCTCAACGATAGTATACAATCACCGAAACAGAGCGAAACACTGAATCATTAAAGATTCGTTGCTGCACCAACTCAGTGACCAACTCACCCACACCCACTCATTTACTGTTTCAAATCATCTATCGACTCAGAGTCGAAAAGAGTCGTAAAGAGTCGAAAAGAGTTGAAAGAGTAAGGGAAAATCTCTGGGAACGGCAAAGGGAAAATAAGTTTTTCTTCCCTTCGCACTTGGAATGTATTTCCCTTGAGGGCTTGAGATTCGAATCAGTAGAGAGTGAGTGTAAAGACTGAGCCACTCAGTACCAAGATTCGAATCACTGATTCGACTCATCGAATCATTGGCCATCTCTAATGGAAACTCAGAGGGGTTAACGACAAATGTTTTGGGATCCGTTTTTTTGGATAAACTAACTCCGTTAATTGTGTTTCTGGATTTAATCCTCCGTTTCTCACTGTGGATTAGATTTTGAGAGAAGGTAAGCGTGTTTTTCTAAATTGCGTGGTGTGTAGTTGTGGCTAAACGAAAAATTTTAGCATTAGATTTTAGAAAATTCATTTTAGATTTCAAAAAAATCTCTTTTTCTTGAAAGGATTACGAAAGAACGACTGATTGCAGCTAAAAGAAAATTTAAGAGTTCAGACAATCTGTTTTAGATTTCAGAAAATTGCTTTACCTGAATGGTTTATGGGGATTCTTCGGTTACCGGGTGTCGTCGCCAAGCTTGGAGTTTGGTCGAAAGTTTGTTTACTTTAGCGTTAGAGTCAGATGTCTGTTGTAACCTGTGTAGATTGAGTTGAGGTGTTGGATGATGCTGTATTTTGATGAAAAAACGCTCGGTGGGTTCATTAAACGATACCAGGATGTTTGGTAAAGGAATTTTGTGATTGGTTTAGGCAATTTAACTGTAATCGGTAAACCGAAAAGCAGGTGAATTTGAATTCGATGTGTCAGTTCTTGTTTGGTGTTTGTTGAGTTATTTACGGGGAATACAAGATGTATTTGGAAATGTGTTGTGTTATTTGAAGTGTAGTGAATATTATGTTGTTGTTTAAAAAGGAAGTGTGTGTTTATTTGAAGGAGGGCGTGTTTATAATGTTAAATAAAAGGAAGTGTTTTGGTGTTATGTTATTAGCTGATGTGTTATGGATATTTTTGAAGAGTTTCTTAAAATAAAGGTGAGTGTTTTTTTTTAAAGAATTTTTGCAATTGCTTAAGGTTTTCAATGTGCATTGTAAATGGATGTTTGATGTTGTTATGTTTTCATATAGTGACTTTATATGAGGTGTATAACTAGGTTATTTAATGCACCGATGTTGTTTTGAGTTGAAAACGGGCCAGTGTTTGCCCAGTTTACATAGCTGTACAACTAGGTTGCTGAATCCACTGAGGTTTTTTTAGTTAAAAACGGACCACTGGTTGCCTAGTTTACATAGCTGTACAACTAGGTTGGTGAATCCACTGAGGTTTTTTTAGTTAAAAACGGACCACTGGTTGCTGAGTTTACATAGCTGTACAACTAGGTTTCTGAATCCACTGAGGTTTTTTTAGTTAAAAACGGTCCACTGGTTGCATAGTTTACATAGCTGTACAACTAGGTTTCTGAATCCACTGAGGTTTTTTTAGTTAAAAACGGTCCACTGGTTGCATAGTTTACATAGCTGTACAACTAGGTTGCTGAATCCACTGAGGTTTTTTTAGTTAAAAACGGTCCACTGGTTGCATAGTTTACATAGCTGTAGAACTAGATTGCTTAATATTCTGAAATTTTTTTAGTTAAAAGTGGTTTACTGTTTGCTCATTTTTAATTGCCTGTTACTGAATTTGCTGACAATTTTTAGTGTTAAGTATGGATGGTGTATTTTGTTTTATTGTTTTTTTTTTTAAGTGGAATATCTGTGGAATTTTAATGTGTTAAAGTAATTTGTATTTCCTGACAGTGCTCAACATGTTGTATTATTTTATCGTATTCTAAAATGGTGTTTCACACGTGAAAAATTTGGCGACAAAAAAAAAGTGCCAAGTAGCGGGTGTTGGCGAGAAAAAAAAGTCGCCAAAAATAGGCGACACCCGGTAACTGAATTACTCCCTGGTTTATGATTAGTGTTTTGATTTTAGGTTTATGGTTTAGTGTTTAGATTTTAGAAAATTCGTTTTAGATTACAGAAAATCCCTTCTAAAATAGTATCCACAAAAATTAAAAATTAAGATTTGTGAGACGACGAATATGATTATTTAAAAAAAATAAGGACTATATTCCGTATACGGTGCCTTGTTTACATGTCAATGGTTTGTTTACAAATCATTGGCGAACAATCTGACGCGAGAGTGAGCGATGCACCGCCAACTGCCGGTGGTAGTTGTGACTGGCAACCATAAAGAATACGTGTTTCGTCAGGTTTGGGAATTTGAAATTGTTTGCGTTATTGATGGAAGGGAATGAAATGTGTTATGTTAATATAAGAAAAGAATTTGTGGGTGTTTGTTAGAAATATAGTACGTTATAAGCCGGTGGGTGTTGGGGACATTTCTGAGCGGTTATTTACCAAAAAAATAGAGGTAAGTGTTCTTTTTTAACGAATCTTTCGATGTTTAAGGTTTTTAATGTGAATTTTAAATTGATATTTGATGTGTTTATGTTTTCGTAAGTGCTATTTACGTGCTATTCTAATCATACTGACTTTATAAGAGGTGTACAACTAGGTTGTTTAATCCACCGATGTTTTTTTGAGTTGAAAACGGGCCAGTGTTTGCCCAGTTTACATTAGCTGTACAACTAGGTTGCTTAGTTCACTGTTGTTTTTTTTTAGTTAAAAACGGTCCACTGGTTGCGTAGTTTACATAGCTGTACAACTAGGTTGCTGAATCCACTGAGGTTTTTTTAGTTAAAAACGGGCCACTGGTTGCCTAGTTTAGATAGCTGTACAACTAGGTTGCTGAATCCACTGAGGTTTTTTTAGTTAAAAACGGACCACTGGTTGCCTAGTTTAGATAGCTGTACAACTAGGTTGCTGAATCCACTGAGGTTTTTTTAGTTAAAAACAGACCACTGGTTGCCTAGTTTAGATAGCTGTACAACTAGGTTGCTGAATCCACTGGGGTTTTTTTAGTTAAAAACGGACCACTGGTTGCCTAGAATGACTAGTAAACATGGCGACAGTCGCTGGAGCTTGGCGGTCGCCAAGCTCCAGCGACTGTCGCCATGTTTACATGGGGTGGGCACCGGCTTGTATGATTTTACCAAAAATAAAAAATCAGTTGTTCAACAAGTTATGTAGGTACAATAATTTTTGTTGTTTACAACTTTAATATTTATGCTATTCAATTTGATTATTTTGTGTATTTATCGCTAATTTGGGTGCTTTCTCCCGTAGTGTCTTTGGGAGCATCTTGGCTCCCAGAGACAAGATGGGGAAACGCGCCAAATTGGCGATTTTTGGAAAATCGCCAAGAAGCAGCCTAAACTAGGAATTAACCTAAAATATTCAAGTATTTCTGAGCTTTCACAAATTTTGTATTTCTTAGCAATCAGCCTTGTGTGGATTAAAAACTCTGAACACAAACTGTCATAAAATAAAGATATTTCTTTTAAAAATAATATCTTCGTGGACTTACAAAATAATACAATGCATATATACGAAAATTTGTGTAAAAAAGAAATCATAATTTTAAAAAAAATTTGATAAACCATAAAATACTAGATTTTTTTCTTGACTCTACTAGTTTTACTTTCCTAAATGTTCGCAAGTATATGTAAATGCACAACTTATAAGATAAGCATAACAATTAATGTTTAGAGGGGGAGAAGAAGGTACAATTTAGTTTATTCGTTCCTTTTTCTTTACAGTATAGAATATTTTCGCATATTTATCTCTTTCACGCGACATAAGAACTATGAGTCAAATTTTGTTTGTGTCCAGCAGTACCTTCAATGACTGAAGCTATGAGCCGTCACTGGTCTAAACAGAGTGCGAACTTTAAAATGAAGATAAAAATTGAAAGATTAAAAATAAAGATATACAAAATAATTATACATACTGATCGTCACAAAAATATACAAAAGCAGAATCCACGCCCATCCCTTGAAATCCATGTCCGTTACCGATGGACAAGAATTATTCACCTGCTTCGGTTTCGTGCGTAAGTAAACAAAACAAAACTTTGCTGGCAATGCATAAAAGTAGTTTTTCCTTAAGTGACGTCGACGTCGGGGACGTTACGCCATTGAGTTTGGTATTTGAGTGACAACTGACTGTGCATGCTTTGCATTGCATATTGCCAGGGCCGGCCTTCTATCTGAAGAGGCCCGGTCCCGGTTGCAAGCATTTTTTGAGCCCCCCCCCCCCCCCCGCAATACCAAACGATAAAAATGCATGAATGAGTTGTTGTACATTTATATACAGAATATTAAACATAACACACATACATAAACTAAAATCCCTTTGATGAGATTTTAATGGTGGTGATTAAATCGGGTTTAAAGTTCGAAATACGATCAAGCGGCTTCGAACTTCGAACGTTCTAGTAAAGTCTGTGGGGTAGTATCTCATTAGTTTTTTAAGCTTGCTGTTAAAAAAGTGGGAATAGCCTTTCTCAAAGGGTAGTACTGAGAGTTGTGAGAAACTGTGAATCTATCCGCTCTAGAGAATCCCTGAAAATGATGTTAATAGTTTCAAAATAGTCAATGAAGCTACGATATATATAAAATAACTTTTTAATGATCCAAAATTAAATAAATGCTCTTTTGACAGACATGGTATTTAATAGTAAAAAAAAAAAAAAGTCATTGACAAATGAAGGGAGGGAAGAGAAACACAGAGTATCATAAAATCAACAATTTTATTTTTTCTCCCAAATTAATCAAAATATGCCGGGTCTTTCAAAATAGATGGTACAGCGATTATCTTTTAAACCATAAGTGATAGAAACATACTTTCAATTAGAAAAGCTAGACAAATGACTAGTAGATTTCAGATACGGCAATTTTTTTACTGGGAGCTGTATACATATTAAAATACGAAATTTAATTTTTATCCGGTCCCTCCTTTCCTATCACTTAGGAAAATGTTGCAATTTGTCTAAGAAAATTAATGAAAAATATCCCGTGTCTCTAAGTGAAATAGTTAGCGAGAAAATCAATTTTGAAAATGATGGCTTACACCACTTTACCTACTGTGTTGGTGTCAGTTTTCTGGCGAAAAAATCTTTACTTTAGGGGGCCCACTATGAGTTCATAAAAGATAAAATCTCATAGTTGGGAAAAACAATTTAACATGTTCAAATGTGTGAAATGAACAGGTCCAAATTTACCTAAAATGATCGGTACTGCTTTATGAAATGAGCGATAATTAGTCTTTTAGGGGGGTCAACTACTAATTACATCACGCTTCTGGAGAAGGGATCTTAAAGTGTAAAACAGAATGACAAAATAGTGACGTAGGTTATTATGTTGTGGTAACTTTCACTAAAAACTGCCAAACATGCTTTATAGGAAAATTCTAGCTAAATTAGGGTTTGAGGAGTAGAGGGGATTCATAATTTTCCAAGGGGGACTTTCATATATACACACTCGTAGACATATATAACACACGCATATATGTGTGTATATATTCAGAAACAATTCAGTAGTTACAAAGATGCCCATAGAGCGTAATGTATTAGAATTATTTTGAGTGTTCCAGTAAAAGAACTATTTGTGCACGAATTTTAGCCTATGTTACAGGCTAGATTTCTAATAGTGAAAAAATTTTTAGACTCGGTTCAGTGGTTAAAGAGATGGCAATCGAGAATAATGTAATTCTTAGGAGTGTCCCTGTAAAATTGTGATATGTGCTAGAATGGTAGCCTATATTACTCAAGAATAGTGTACCTTTTTGTCAGCGAAAATGTTTTAGAATCGGTTCTGTCATTACAGAGATACAAATACAGCTTAATGTAATTCTTGTGAGCAGGGCCGGTTTTAAGCATTTTACAGGCGTAGGCGAGAACTGATTTTACGCCCCTTCATATGAGAGATGGTTTTACGCCCCTTCATATATGAGATGTTTTACGCCCTCCCCCCCCCTTCTTTCAACTACTTCCCTTATCACTCCCCTGCCCCATGATCAGAAAAGCTTTAAAAGTAATTTAATAAAATTGATTTATGTATTTTTAAATTTTATGAAATTTATATACTGTTAAAAGTTTGCAAAATATTGAAAGATAAAGCGTCCTTATTATTTTCTCTTAATATTAAGAATCACGAATCTATTTGAAAAATATTAATTGATATAATTATACAATTAATATAATTTTTGAAATGACTTATAATAATGAAAATAAAATCCACACTACTAGAGTAAAAGAATTTTCACATTTAAATATTAAAATTCATGCTGTGCTTTAATAGTCATTGAAATTTAATGGCAACATTTTAGATGTAAACATATAATCTTTGAACTTATCAAATGTTTGGCTGCTAGTCTCGGGAATCGCTAAATGAAAATGGTTCATTTCACTTTTCTTATTACAATTTTCATTCAAAAAGTTTCCTACAGTAATAAGTAGATACAGTAGCTTTACTTTCGTTATCGAAGAAAAAATGAAATCTACTCGTTTAATATTGTTTTACTGATATTAATTTTCCATTCCACTTATATTAGGTTATTAATTAGACTATATTTATATGATATTGAAGAGTTTGAATCGTTATGACATTATATACTATTCCACTTGATTTATCAAAGACATATGCATACATTATTTACAACATGTTCCCCATTCCCCCTCCCACCCTTATTTAATATTTCCAAATACAAATTTTTGTGGTAAATAATTCTTAAAAGAAATTATATCATATATATATATATATATATATATATATATATATATATATATATATGTCGATGTTTTCAATTAATAAAAAATAAATATTCTCTGCAAAAAAAATAATTTTAATAAAGTGTAAGTAAATAAAGAATAAATGAAATCAGTTTTTAAACGAAGTTAGCGTTATAACAATTTACATTTTTGCATTTAAACATGTAGTAAATATTTAAAAAATAAATTCAAATAACTCATAATAATGCAAATAAAATCCATTTATTTAATTAAAAAATCTGAAGTGACTCCACTCGACCTTCCGAACACTTACGATTAAGATCATTACCAAGCATTTAAATAAATTTTAATCGATGAATAATTCAAACATATATACCAAATTGAAGCTCCATCGAATGCACCGTTTAAACGCTAGCGCACTTTCATGAATTTCGGCCAATGGGCCGTAATGTAAAAGAAATTTTTGTAGTAGCTCTGTGGAAAAATTGTAAGTCCTATACACACCAAAATCAATACCGGTCTTGCGACGGTGGTTTATAACATATATATACCCAATTTGAGCTCAATCGAATGTACCGTTTAAACGCTAGCGCACTTTTAAGAATTTCCCCCCATAGGCCATAATGTAAAAGAAATCTTTGTCGTAGACCTGTAGAAAAATTATAAGTCCTATACTCACCAAACGACGGTGGTTTATAACATATATACCCAATTTCAGCTCAATCGAATGGACCGTTTAAACGCTAGCGCATTTTCAAGAATTTCCCCCCATAGGCCATAATGTAAAAGAAATCTTTGTCGTAGACCTGTAGAAAAACTATAAGTCCTATACACACCAAAATCAATACCGGTCTTGCGACGGTGGTTTATAACATATATACCCAATTTGAGCTCAATTGAATGCCCCATTAGGAGCTATCGTGTTCACATACACACACATACATACATACATACATACATCTCGTAAAAACAGCATAAATGAATTCAGAAGACCTCAAAACGTGTAAATACACCAAAATCTCTAGGTGGAATTTTTTCATTATTACAATACTTTCCTGACATGGTACATGTTCGGAAAGTAAAAGTTATAAGAATTTAAATTAAAAATTCATTATAAGAGTTTAAAGTAAAAATTCATGCTACGCTGCAATGTTTATGGAAATGTAATTGATCAATTGTACATGTACACGCTTAGTCTTTGAACTTACCCCTTGCATGGTTTTCTCCGAAACCTCGCTTGAATACGGGCTAGAATCCCTTAGAAAGTCCACACGGTGAGCATCCCTCCTATAGGCTAAGGACCCTAGTGCAGTCAGTCGGCCTTAATCCACAAACAAACATATCTTGTTGCTAGTCTCAGGAATCATCGTTTGAACATAATTCATTTAATTAGAATTTAGATTATTAAAATTTTCCTTTATTCATTCAAAAATAATTTTCCTAGTAATACACTAAGTAGAGATTGTTTTGACATCCTTTCTTATTACAAAAAATATACCTTTGTGAAAAATCTTTAGTGAATATTTGTTTTAAATGTGTTTTAGATTATTAAATAGACAATATTTATGTATTATTGAAATGTTTAAAGCTTTGTGAAGTTAGATGCTGTTGTATTTGTATGTTTAAAGGAATGTATCAGGTTGTAACGAAAGTTTTCCGCCATATCTGCCTGAAAAACTAACTTCTAACTTTTTAGATAACTGTATTTGAACTTTCGGTACCAAACCTGTACAGTGTCACATTATACAACAATAGTACTTAAAGCTGTACTCATAATTCTTTTATATTCTAGAGCTGACTCTTTGCAACACAACTGGAAGTTAATGATGGTTCTAATCCTCTAGAGCTATAGTTCCATTTGGAGACACCTTGTACTTAATGATAACTATATTTTTCAGAGATTTCACAACACAGTGTTATAAAGTAAGCCTCTTTCTTTCAAATGTCAAAAATAGTTCGACAAAATATGGGCAAATACGCCAATGCGAACTGTGTTCTGACGATGTTTGAGGTGGCGGGAAACTTTCGTTACAGCCTAATACAATGTGCTTATATTAATCGCAACCTCTTCCTCTCTCTATTTTAAGTATTTCAAATACAATATTCTACAGGTACTCATTCATTAAAAAAAAGTATGTCATGTGATAACGTAAATTTGGGTATTTTTTATGAAATAAAAATAAATAACCTCAAAACATTTAAATAAAGTATGATTATGAATTTCAATCACCCTTTAAACTGTGTTTACATTATAACAGTTAGTTTTTAAAATACATTTCGACTTGTCGACAAAAAAACTAATCTATAAAATAAGTCGTAATAATGCAAGTAAAAACATTTAATCAATTATCATAATAAATAAGAACTGAAAATAAAACTTTTTAATCGATACTTCATTACTCATGAAAATTTAATTGCACAATTAAAGATTTAAAAACAGTACAGTATTTGAACTTTGAACTTACCAAATGTCTGGCTGCTAGCTTCCGGAGTCGCCGATTCACAGTGGTTATCTTCATTATAATTTTGTTTTAAAAATTTACCCAAGCTTTCCCTCATTTTTTTCTCATTCTTTTGCTTTCTGAAATAAGCTTCGGATGGACGTTTTCTATTCATGTTCTGTTTAATGATGAAAATCGTTAGCAAAATATCCCCTTTGAAACAGAAAGAATGAGTATTCCCCGCAATCTCACATGCAAAAGATAGCCAGACGACCGAGCAGGTAACCAAGTGCTATACTGACATGACAATTGACTAAACCCTGAGATTTGAGAATACCTAATTGGGTAAACTATGTCCCTCTCCGCACAACTGGACTTTAGTCATTTGTTTATAGTAAACTAATGGAAAGTATCTGTTTCCGATTTCTAGTCTACGCATATGCTGCCCTAACCACTTTCTCCGCAGGTGGTCTTTCTGCCAAAAAACTTTCTGCCCTTGTCCTGGTAAATGTAAACTGTTATCTTAAATATTCTTTAGAATAAGCTAAATGCTTAATTTACTATTTCAATTAAATCTTTAATGTCATGCCAGAGAAATATTCTGTTAATAAAATACTAGTACAGTGCATGATCTATAGCAAAAAAGGCAGTTGTCGAAATTACTGGCTATAGATAAGGTGACCACACGTCCCGTTTTGAACGGGACAACCCGTTTATAGGTGGCTTGTCCCGTTGTCCCCAAGCACAGCTTCGGGATTCCGTAATGTCCTGTTTTTAGAAAGAGAGCAACCTGCGGTAACGATTTCAATAAAGGCCTCTAAAATCATCTGACGGCAGTGTCTGTGTAAAAGAAAAAAAAAAAAAAAAAAAAAAAAAACACCTAACCTCCCTCCCTCCCCACTCGAGACGCAAAGAAAACGATGGGGGATGCAGTGTTTTTTTTTGTTCTTTTTTTGTCTAATATTTCAATTTATTTAATCTTTATTTCTTTTTTTAAAGTCATGTTCCTCTATTGCTTATCCCCCCCCCCCCCGATCTTCACTTTCTTTTCCCTTTTCACTCAGGTTCTCTAAGATTTTTTTTTTTCCTTCCGAATGACAACTTCCTTTTTTCCGTGTGTCCTTTTGTTTACATTTCTCACTTTCTTACCTTCCTGCGTTGTGTCACATGGTGTTTTTGAAGTCGAAGAAGGGCCTACCCCTTGTACCACCCGTAAACGTACGTCTTGACCTATTTTTTATAGTATATGCCAAGGACGTACCCAGAAAAAAATTTCGGGGGGGGGGGGGGGAGGTCCAAATGATGAAAAAGGCAGAATTTTTCGCAAAAAGACTTCGTCATTCTTACTTTGTTAACAAAAACTGAAATTTCGGGGAGGGGTCCGGACCCCCTGGACTACCCCCCTGGGTACGTCCTTGGTATATGCGTGTTTAAGCAAAGGTTGTTTTATATTTCATTTTGAAATTAACATTAACACAAGCTTTTTTGCACGTTTCCTTAACAACTAAAAGATACCCAGACCTGAAATTCAGTCTCCCTACACTATTACCTTAAAAACAGTAGATGTCCCGTTTTGAGGAAGAAAATATATACACTATTGTCAAAAAAGTAGATGATGTCCCGTTTTGAAGGAAAAAATAAATGGTCACGTTAGCTAGAGAACATGCAGCGTTATAAGATTAAGACCCGCTCAATTTGGAACCTCATCAGAAGGTGGGGGAGTTCTGAATATTGGCACCCCTTGGTAACTGCTACAGACCGACCGCCGAGAGGACTTTCGGAACTACGGATTTAATGTGCACGCACATGGTGGTCTTTAGTGGTACGCCGGTCTCGAACCCACAACCTTCCGGTTACGAGTCCAACGCCTTAACCACTGGGATATCACTAGAAAAACTCTGTTCAAACATTCTGTGATAAAGCTGATTTTACGCCCCCCTCTACTGCTTGCGCCCCTCGAAAGGGCTATCCCTGCTGCGACTTTGCTTAAATACCCATTACAGGAGCTGCGAACTCAGGAAACTCGAGCGATACAAAAAACTTAAGCCCGAAGCACCCCACAGCTGTAATTCACGGGGGGCGTAGAAGTAGCTAAATAAAAAAATTTTGTTAAAGGAGAGTGTCAAAATCAAACGCATTTCCCTTTTTACCAAGGTGATATAAACTGCATGAATTTTATTTTTTTACTCATTTCTTGTCTAATGACTTAAACGATTCTTTGTCGCCCTACATTACATTCCGATTGATCAGGGGTGCACTAATGGAGTGGAATCTTCCTCTGTAACTTTTAGCATGATCTTTCGGAATTTCATTTCGTGAAGGAATTTGGTTTATTTATCATCTGAAAAATGTCTCTCATGTCTCCCCGTTAAAATTTTCTACCTGCGGCCCTGAGCTTAGTTCCCAGTAAATGGACTCTTGCTGTTCTATGGACACAGTCATGTTTTGTCCTCTAACAGATTAGAAAAACTATTTAAACATCCTGTCATAAAGCTGATTTTGCGCCCCTCGAAAGGGCTATCCCCGCCTCACCCTCGCTGCGAACTCAGGAAACTGAAGCATTCTTCAGTTATAATTCACAAGGGCGCAAAAGTGGCGAAATGAAAGATTTTTGTTTAGTAAGGGGCGTCAAAATCAGTCACATTTCCCTTTTGCCAACGCGATATAAAACACTTAAAGTTGAAGTATCCCACAGCTGCAAAACTGCAAAAATTTACTTTTTAATTTATTTTTCAGTTCCTGTCAAATGGCTTAGACGATTTCTTTGTCTCCCTCACTGTAGAATATATTCTGATGGATCACGGCGTACTAAAGGAGTAAAAACTGAAATATATCGTGTAATTACTCGAGTAATAGTCGCCCATTTTTGTCAATTTTTCATGTGAAAATGTAGGCGCCACTATTACGCGGGGAAAATCTACTACATAATATTGTAAGTATAAAGTTATTTTTTCTGCTTCAAAACGGGGGTGCGACTATTATGCGAGGGAGGCTATTGCACGAGTAAACGCAGCATCTTCCTTTGAAACTTTTTTAAGCATGATCTTTTGAAATTTTATATTGTTTATTACTGTTAGTTCTTTTGTTTACGCTCTGAAAAGTCTGTTCCTCTTGGAGTGATATATCTGTTTCATTTGGAATCAGGAGTATAGCCCGGTGTAACCTAGCAGAACCGTCCAAATTTTGCTCCCCCCACCCCTTTATGCAGCTTTAATGACGACTTCATAATTTTTCAGCCCCGGGAATCAGAGGCAGCATTTCAATTTTTCATTTAGGGGTGCAAGATTTGATGGACTAAAATCCAGAATATGAAATAAATAAAATGTTTTTTTTTTTTTTTTTTAATTTGGGGGTGCGACTGCGCTCCCTATTATCCGCACTTGCCCAGAATCATTATACTAATAAAATCCTGTCTTTTCCTCGCCTCTACAGATGCGGTGTATTGAAAAGAGAAACTAATAAGAAAAAACTATATAAACCTATGTGATCCTTCTGATCCCGTCTTCTATTCGGTCCCTATTTGGAAAACCGATTCTAGAAGCTGAAAAAACTTAGGAAGTATCCCAGAACTTTAATTCAGCGGGGCGCAGAAGTAACTAAAAATAATATTTTTGTAAAGAGGGGCGTCAAATTAAGTGCATTTTCTTTTCCGCTAACTTGATTGAAAAAAAGAAAAAAAAACTAGATTTTATGTAGCTTTGTTCAAAATTTATTATAGCTTGTCCTTTTATATTTTTTTGCGGCATTTCTTTTGAAGTATATCAGAAAGGAAGGTAACTTGAGAAACCATTTCTTTAAACGGGAACGGTTCAAATCGTCGAATCCCAAATCGCCGAATGAATTATCAACAGATGTCTCATTAGGCTGGGGACCTAGTAAAAATCCAAAATGTAAATGTGTTATCTCCTTTTTCCTTCGGAGAGAGAATCTTTGCTGTCTCGGTGAGGAAGCAAGTTGACCCTGACCCTAGCTGCCCTCCCCCTCCTCGCGGTCACTTCTATGCTCGCGGTGGTTCCCTTCGGCTCGTGTCCAGCTGTCACGGAGTAGCTGTCATTTATCATCAATAATGGGGCTGAAACCGCGATCCGCCACAAAAATTACAGGGGATGTTGTCAGCAAATGAATAGTAGTAGCATAATTATTTTTTTTTTCTTTAATGATACACTATGACATATTTTGATACACCATGACATATTTTAAATCTCGAGATAAAACTTCTATTCATAGATTTTTGAGGGGGGGGGGGAAGTTTTTTTTTTTAGGAGCATTGCCTTATCCGCAGGATAAATGAAATTTAAAATGCACATATATTTACTGTTGAACATACTTAATGTTGCAAATTTAGTAATAAAATATTATTAACTTCAAAAAATTAAATACATATTTAGCATTTTTTAATTTGATTTCAAATTATAACTTAAAAGATGATTACATATGTGTGTTTGTTAAAATATTTTACTATACATATGTTTGTAAAAATTTCATTTTTTTTTTTCTCATCCAGGTTTAATATTAGTTCATTCTATATACCATGTTTACTCACGTAATAGCGACCCTCGCATAATTAGTCGCATCCCCGTTTTAAAGCAGAAAAAAAATCGTCAAAATGTTTTATCGGCATAAAAGTCGCAGTCACGTATATTTGACCTTCATATATGTCTGTAAAAATATTAGTGTGGAAATATAGCTCTTTTTTGTGTGCAACTGTCGAAAAGATTATTTAATTTAATATATTGCAATAATCTGGAAGCATTTGGTAATATAGTAATGTTTTAGCATTAGAGTGAACAATATTATGTAGTAGATTTCCCATCACAATAGTCGCACCTAAATTTCACCATGAAAAATTGACACAAAAAGTGCGACTATTACGCAAGTAAACACGGTATATTAACAGCAGTTACAACTTTTTAGAGAAATTTGGTCATGTTATAGACAATTCATTAAAAATGCTTTTTGAGAAAACACGGTTTAAAGTTACCTTACTGTTTTTAAGCATAAGTTGCTTCCTAGCACGCGTTGCTTCCTAGAACGTCTTTAATTTTTTTGATTAATTATTATTGATATTATTATTATTTTTTACAGGGAACCTATCTCAGACTCTAACATTTCAAAGATTTAATTTAAAAAAAATCTAGCACACACAAGGTTGAGGGTTTTTTTTCATAAAAAACAGATATTTTTAATTCTGTGTGTTTTTTTACGGGGCCCTTTTTTAGGCCTCCTCCCATAGAAAACAGTAGATATAAATAAACTATTGCTTCAAAATGTATCTAACATGAATAACTAAAAATTAACCAGCTGCAAAATTTGGTCACGCTACTATAATAAATGCTCAACATTGGGATAATAAATACAAAAATATTCTGGAACATTTTATTTGAAAAATAGGTAATGAAATTGACGATTGAAAATAAATATTTTAATTGAAATATTTATTATCCTACATATTATCATCGAACTACGGCATTTCAATTTGCATCTTAAACAATCTCTCTCTCTCTCTCTCTCTCTCTCATTCTTTCTTTCTTTCTTTCTTTTTTTTTTTTTTTTTTTTTTTTTTTACTGTTATAACATCCTTCTTTGTATGGTGTGATATGAAAGTTGCTTTGTATTGCTGCTTGTAATATTTATCCATTTGGATAGAGCATACAACCTTAAAACAACAATTATTAATTTAATAATGCTGAAAAGTTTAAGCACAACTAAAACCTTCTGCTTTTGTATAAAATTATCATCAAGGAAATTTTCAAAATGTTCACATTTATGTTTCTGCTTGCATTGCAAGAAGTTAGTTTTGTTTCGTTTGAAAACTAACCCCCAATTCAATTTTTATTTCAAAGATTTTCTGTTAGAAGTAAATTTTACTAAGAAACTAGTTTAACACGCTGATGACAGAAATAAATATTCTTACCTTACGTTTTGAATAAATATGCGGCAAAAAGATGGTTAAGTATGCTTAAAAAAGTTATTTATCCTAACTAATATTATAAATGCGAAAGTGAGTTTGTTTGTTTGTTTGCTACGCTTTCACGCCTACACCGCTGAACCGATTGTGATGAATTTTGATATAGAGATAGATGGGAACTTGGAGACGGCTATAGGCTACTTAGAATTTTAAAGTTTTAATTACTTTTTTAATAATTAATTAAAAACCGTTTTTACGTTGCCATGCTTGGCGAGTTTCGCCCGTATAAAATGATTCATGCTTTGAGCTAACAGAAATCCTATTACTTCCATGAAGTATCTAGTGCACTTGAAAATCATGAAATACCACGAAAATTATGCCAGTTTTACGCCAAATCTATCTATATCTATAATAATAAAAATGAATGTTCTCCAGACAAATCTGCAGCACACAGAGCCAAGGGCGCCGGCAGAATATTTCCCAGGGGGGGGCAATGACTACTTCAACGTATGGTTACCATGTTGGAAAGAGCAAAAAAGCAAGGGAAAACACTGCATACAAAAATCCAGGGGGTGGCGATTGCCCCCCCCCTTGCCCTATGCTGCCAGCGCCCATGCGCAGAGCTTTGAAAATTTGAACATATAAGCCCAAGACTTTGGTAATGTTCAACTGAGGTTCAGAATTTTGAAATTTTAATTACTTTTTTAACTATTAATTAAAAACCGTTTTTAGGTGGTCATGCTTGGCGAGTGTCGCCAACACAAAATGGTTTATGCTTTGAAATAAAGCACAAATTCTATTTGCACAAACATGTGCATTTGAAAAACATGAAATGGCATGGAAATTAGGTTAGTTTTGTTTTACGTCACTAGGGGCCAAAGCTCGTAGACTTGCTTTTCGTACAAGGCATTCGGCCCCTAATAAGGCTTATTCGTAAAAAAGGCATAATTGACAAAACCCAAAGATTGGATCTGATAGAATGTTACTTAGCTACACATTCCTTGGTTCTTGCATGTTCCTTAGAACAACTTCACAACTTATGGAACACCTTGCGTATAGCCATTAATGGCGATTTTTCATAATTTACCGACTTACGTTTACCTATAGTTAACAATTATTTTTAAGAAAACAGTTCTTCATATGTTTTCTTTGATAAAAACTACGGAACAGGTATTATATCTTAAGAAGAATATTTCGTGAAGGTATTTGACAAAAAAGTTTACTTTGGTTTCTTTGTACGTTGGCAAGTGTCGCCAACTTCTTCGTTTAGTACAAAAGAACAAATGAAAATACAGCCAACTGCTTGTCTGTTGTATTTTAATCGTGTTTTTGTTACTTAATAACTGAGGTTGTGGATTTTCTTTGTAACATTGTGCTTTTTTCTAGATTTTTAGTGAATAAGGAAAATTTTTCAGCATGTCACCAACTAAATTCAGCTTTCGGATATCCAACTATTCAAAGATGGAGTGTAGGCACGTTCCGTTCTCCACAAAACTAACCAAATCAGAAAATTCAGTGTATTTTACGTCGAAATGCAATTTTGTTCCATGTACAGTGAGGTCCCGGAAAAGAGCGAGCCCCCTTCCTCCCCCCGCGTTTTTTTTTTTTCTGAAGCCCCTATAAATTGCTCATATAACTAACAAAGTTTTATGCAATCCTTTGGATTTATGTTGCAAAACAAATAAAGATTATTAATTGTTTTGCATTAATTGTTTTGTAATTTAAGATTTAAAAAAAAAATTGAAATAAATGCTAGATTTGCAAGTTCAGTTTATCTGAAATGTAACGATTACTTAAATATTTAAATATTCGAAAGACTTTTTTTGCACAAATCAAGTGTTTTAATTATGATTGACTCTACTTTTATGAAATAGTAGTAAATAGCTCCTTCTTCTCACAGGGAGAATAGCGTTCTTTATTTCATTTATTTCGTTTCGCGTTCTTTCATTTTTTTTTTTTTTTGCTATTAAAAAAAGAAAAAAATCCGATGAATTTTATGATAATGTCAGATAAGAAATTTTTGAGGAACACACTATAGCACAAAAATAACTGAGGAATAGCGATTTAGTGGGTACGTATACGATTTAGTAGGAAGAAGGAGTTGGTTCTTGTGTAAATGTCACTCCTTCATACTTGTGTAAATGTCACTCCTTCACTCCCTCCGGGGGTTGTACTTATGCTAGGTGAAAATGTCGCGAAGTTTCAATAAGATCGCATATTTTTAAGTTTTATATAATGCTAGAAAGAATGTCCACTCTAAATTGATATTTTGTTGAGCAAAAATTACTTGATTGGAATTTTTTGTGAAATATCTGGCAATACATCATCAAGAATCGAAAGCTTTGGCAATCATTAGGCTTTTTTTTTCCCATTTTGCACTTATCTACAAAGGTTATAAAATCATTACACAAGACATTTGCAAGCTTACTTGAAATTTAAAAGTGAATTATAGCTTTTACAGAAAAAAAGAATATCAATCTAATAATTCATAGGCCACAAAGGGTTTATTATTATTTACACTAGCTGCAGTACCCGTTCTTCGCACGGGAATGAATGGACTTTTGAATATTACGATTTCTTGTGATTACTATTTATTGTAATAAAGAGATATAGCAAAAATGGATATCGCGTTATATTGTGTTCATAATCATGCATACCGAATTTCAAGGCAATCGTTTGTATGGTGAAGAAGGCGATGCGGCGTAGCGCAATCTACTGGCGAGTTTTAGCAAAACGGTTACGGCGAAAATATTCTTCGCATTCACATATCGATGTATACGAATTTTCATGACGATCGGCTCGATAGTCCTGAAGTTCATGTGTTGACGTGACATCTAGTGCCAAGTTATAGGAAAATGGATAGCACCAAACTCTTCCCTTTGTTCAAATATCTATGTATACCTATTTTCATAGCCATCAGTTGCACAGTCAAAAATTGATACACTGCAGGGCCATCTAGTAGTTAATTCAAGTAATGATTTGCTACAGCGCCGTCAAGTGGCGAATTATAGCAAAATGGATAACGCCAAAATATTCTCATTGTTCAAATAGCTATGTATACTGATTTTCATAGCGACCGTTTGAATGGTCAAGAATTTGGCCTGCTGCAGCGTCATCTAGTGGCGAGTTCAAATAATAATGCATTGCAGTGCCATCTAGTGGTGAGTGACATCAAAAGGAACACAGTTAGAATATATTCTTCGGCTCAAATGTGTAAGTATAAAAAAATTTATGCCGATCGGTCGAACGGTATAGAAGTTGATGCGTTGCAGCGCCATTTAGCGGCAAGTTACAGCAAAATGGATAGTGGAAAATATTCTCCGTGTTCTAATATCCGCGTGTACCAAATTTCATCGAAATTGGTTGGACGATATTCGCATAGCAAACGGCTAAACGGAATAGAATTCGACGTTCTTCTGCGCCACCTAGTGGCAAGTTAGAGGAAAACGGATAGCATAAAAACCTTCTCCATGATAAAAGACTTAGGTGAACCAAATTTCATGGCGATCGGTGAAACGGTGCTGGAGTTTTTCAACCTCATACACACATACCAACATTCATTTTTATCTATAACCAGTGTTATAATATATACCAGTCTCAAATAAAATCCAGTTTCAAATTTAAGTCTCGCCAAAGTGCCAATACACCATTTTGCAAGAGTTTTTTCAGGAAATCATTCGAAGCATTGACTTAGCAGCAGCAATCAAAATGGGAAACGGTTCGACCGCCAAACAGTAAAGCAGGCATATTTTTAAAATTATCAACTATAACGTGTTTTATTCATCGTTATCTCGATGAGAAGAGTTCAATTTTCTGAAATTTGACGGAATTCCCCCAAGTTAAATCAATTCTAATAAAACCTATACACTTGTTTTCAAAAATGCTATTTCCTTAAGCTCTCAGTAAATTGCGCCAAAAATCCTAAAACTGTGCAAACCGCTAGGACTCACTTTCTAAAAATCGGCCTGTCAGCCATTTTATTTTTCGCCAAACTAAAAAAATTTACATATTAGTCTCGGAAATCTTCAATCCTCATTGTTTTGCGTATAAAGCATTTGATTCCTGATCTCATTTCTTATGCGCACACGATATTATAATTAAAAAAATAACCTTACAAATATAAACTAAAAAAAATCATTATTATTCTTTTATTTTTACTTTAAGAATTTAAAACATTTTATTCGGCAAAATCGCCACACACGGCAACCACGATGCTTATTTCACACTTTTTCACTACAGGGGTTACAATTACGGAAAGCTTTCTGCGAGGAGAACATAAAAAATTCCGGGAACGGGTGGATTTTCAAAGTTTTAAAGTGGATTATCATTTATTCTATATTATTCTACATATCTGTGCAAAATTTCAGGCTGATAGGTCCATTTTTGCGGATTTGTATACTACCTAAATCGACAAACTGACAAACAGAATTTCATTTTTATTTATAAGATAACCTACGCTTGTTTTTAAAAGTACACTCTCATTAAATTGCGCCAAGCGCTAGAATCATCTTCTGAAAATCGCATATCAACCATTTTATTTTTCGCCAAAATAAAAAGTTGCACATTTTAGTCTCGGAAAATTTCCAAATCCTATTTTTAATTTGAGTATAAAAGAGTTCATTCCTGCTCTGATTTCACATGTACACGATATTTTAATTACAAAACAGCCTTACAAATATTCTAAACAGAAAAAAAGAATATTCTTTTATTTTTAATTCAAGAGTCTAAATCATTTAATAAATTTACCAAACATGGCAACCTCGATGCTTATTTCTCACTTTTTCACTGCAGGGATTACAATTGCGGTATTGCGGAAAGTAAAAATTGGTGTTTTTGACGCGGTTTTTTATCAATATCTCCTAAACTAATTCGAATTTCGAAAAAATCGCTTCGAGGTGTATCGGGACCCATGCTGGAGAATTTCCGTACAAAATTTGGTAGGTCTACGATCACCCGTCTGCGAGCTACGCGAGACACAGACAGACAAACTATAACTGACTAACGGACAGTTTACGCATTGCTTTATTTATATAGATGCTAATCAGAATTTGAGAAATTTCAAAACTATATCAAGTCTGACGTGGCGTTTAAGTTACTCATTTGCTTACCGTTTGTGGAACAAATTAGAAGACTTAAAAACAATACTTGAAAGACAAAATCAGCGCATTTTCATTTTAATACAGCAGAATGCTATAAGTCGTATCTGAAAGAACTTTCTATAAACTTTCCTTGTACATGAAATTCATGACAACATATGAAGCCTATTTTGATATTTGTCAATTATTTTCTCCATCTGTGGCTGCAACTATGAAAAATTATATCTGTCGAAAGCTTTTTGAAAATTCCTTTTTTCAAAGCACTCCTTGAAAATGTAGCGGAGAGCCAGAACGTTTCTTTCGTGATTATTATTTCGTCGTTACAGACAAAAGATCGACTCTAAAACACTCAAATGTTAAAAACACTACATTTAGCTTTTAATTAACATTGAATATAAATTTTAAGAGCAAATAATTTTTTTATACGTAGTTTATGCGAATGTTAGCAAAATTTCAAAATATAATTTTTTTTTCTGCGAAATTTCTGTTTTTTTATTTACAAAAATTCCGTACCTCTGATGATATGAAATTTGGTGACATAATAGGTGGTTGCTCCGCTTAAATTATAGGCGTTGAATTTTTAAAATAGGATTACATTTTGAGATTTTCAAAAATCATTTCAAAAATCGTAAATTTTGTGTCAGCATTTCGAAATAAAGACTACAGGGAATGGAGCGAAATTTGGCGACTTAATAAGTGGTCGCTCAAATTCAATTCTAGGCTTCCAATTTTGCTAAGGATTAGATTCGACATTTTATGAAAATTATTTCAAAATGCATAAATATTCGTTCGCGCATCACAAAATAACCTCTAACGCGAATCAAATAAAATTACTTAATTACTCTCTAACCTGTAATCTTTTAACAATATACAAAAATTATAACTTTTCTTTCTTTACTTTTAACAATATGCTACTCCCATTCATTGTACTCCTATACAATGCTGACGAAAGTTCTTGCTTTTTGGAAATTTGCATTCAGTACTAACCCATGAACAATGGGTACTTCAGTTATAGTAA
The DNA here is from genome assembly GCA_038373885.1 of Cheiracanthium punctorium. Lineage (NCBI taxonomy): Eukaryota > Metazoa > Arthropoda > Arachnida > Araneae > Cheiracanthiidae > Cheiracanthium > Cheiracanthium punctorium. The sequence goes on along the minus strand of JAWZYV010010792.1, from coordinate 228,460 downwards.
ATAAATAAAAATATGCGTTACTTTAAACTAATCTGTTCCCTTCTTGAAATTTTTGGCAATTTTTTACCACTCCAAGTTACTTTGTTAGGATATAGAATAAATAATGAAGAATTAATACTTCTGTAATATCCATAGTTAAAAAGCTTGACGTCGAAAATTAAAGGCCACATGAAATTAATAATTTCTGTCGCAGTCATTTACATCATAATCAAAATAAATTAGCACTTTCTTGAAATAGGTCTTCTGTATTACCCATTTTAACATTCTTTCATGAAATGAAACTTTTCTGCTGAACCAGTACGATTATGTAGTAAACCGAGCATGGCGGTTTCGTTCGTTTTCTAACTATATTATGTATCAACAAATTTGATGCAATACACCGATTATAAAACACTTTCCTATACAAGAGCAAAGAAGAGAATATAGCGATTTTAAACAGTTTCAAACGCAATGTCATTAGCTATTATTATATTAATTTGAATGTGAAAGAAAAAAATTAAATGTAAATAAGACCAAACATAATTTGATAAATATTCACTGCTGCGTATAGTACAGTGGAGCTCCCTTATAACGAACGTGAAGGGGCCGCGATATTAGCTCGTTATAACTGAGTGCTCGTAAAAAACGCTGATTCATGAAAAAATCATAAAAACTCATATATTCTTAATAAATTACCTAATTTATTTATAATTAAATTTTATTTCTTGAAATATTATTCTTTAGACATATTTAGCAATGAAATCGTAAACTGCAAAAGGAAAAAATAAATAAAATAACGTATTTTTTAAAGCTATATTCAAAAAATATTTTTAAAAACTTATTAAACTGACTCGCATGTTCTAAAAATTGACTCTTACTTTTATTCATAGTGAGTTAACCTGACTCGAGATTTTTAAGTCCAGCGCAAACACTGAATGGGAAAGTGGACGAAAGATCATGAAAATAGTCATTTTCAGAAATTTTTACAAAGCTATATTAATACACCCACTCCCACTTCAAACTTGATTCATACCTTTTCTAAAGCTTAAAAATAAATCTTTTATTATATCTTAATACCGTGTTTACTCGCGTAATAGTCGCCCAGGCATAATAGTCGCACCCCCCTTTTGAAGCAGAAAAAAAAAAAATAGCTTGAGAGTTATAATATTACGGAGTAGATTTCCTCCGCATAATAGTCAAACCTAGACTTGCAACATGAAAAATTGGCAAAAAAGTGCCGCCATTATGCGAGAAACTTGCTTAGTATTTATACTACCTATGCTTAGTATTTATACTACCTTTGCTTAGTATTTATACTAAGCTGACGATTAGCTTAGCATAAATACTAAGCTGCTTGCTTGCAGTATTTGCTTAGTATTTATACTACCTTGCATAGTATAAATACTAAGCAAATTTGCTTAGTATTTATACTACCTATCAATATATTCCGTTTTTGAAACCAATGCAAAAGTAGTCAGAAATGACACGTGCTTCTAACTGAGAACACAGCGAAAATTGTATACAATTCCCCCCCTCCCCCCATATGAATGACTAATATCCTTTAACGCATTAAAAGACAAAATATGGGGTAAAGAGAATTAAAATATGCCTTTATTTTAATTCATTCTATATAAGGTTAATAAAAACATCAGATGACAAAATGAGTATCAGATTTTTTGTGCAAACCGTACCACTTTCTGGGAGTGTGAGCCAAAAAAAAAAAAAAAAAAATCATCGAGAACTCTGAAGTATTTGGCTGTGGAATTCCACCTTTGAAATTGTTTTCTAAAGGTTTCATAAATGGCACTAATTTTTCATTTATTGCAGTGCTCAGCTTTTAAGAAAAAAAAAAAAAAACTTGAAAAATTCCGAATTTCTATCGCATTTATCTTATTTTGACTTGTGTCCATCAAAGGGCTGTTATGCAGTTTTGTTTTTTGAACAACACCCTTATTACAACGTTAATAAAGTGCTTTAAGAAAGTAAAGCCAGAGTATTCTTTCATAGACCGATCAAGTCCCTTTTGCAGTTGAAGGAGAGCTTCCGGATACGATAATAGACATCCATTAATCTTTTCACTTTTGGCCATCCGTATGTGCGACTGTGCGGCAGATGTTTTTTTTTTCTTTTCCTCCCCCCCCCCCCCCTGAAGCGCAGGCTTTGGAATTCGACGAGTTGGGCTATAAGCGTCGGATAGATAAGGATCGGATAGTAAGACGGAAGATAATCGGGAATTAGAGCAGGATGCAATAATAGTAAATAGTAATACAACCCCTAATTCTCGACTCTCCTAGACCCAGAGCACACAATGGTTAATGACCGTTAATTGCTTTTCGGTCTTTTGGGATTCGGTCAGTTGGGGTATAACCCTTTAAACATCCGGATAAGGTGGCAGTGACAACTCAAAATAATTATAGGAGGTAATGAATCAGCAGGTTCAAAGACCACCCCTGCGGAAGAGGGTGATTTAGCATACCCTGGAGGTGGAGGCCTCCGGGATCAGAGGCCTCATGGGACACTGATTGGACATCTGTTTCCCAGAATGTAGGAAAAAACGCCGCCGGAAAAAACGCCACCTGGAAAAAACGCCGCCGGATAAAACGCCGCCGGAAAAAACGCCACCTAAAAAGATATTTGTTTAATAATTTATTTAAATACTTGAAAAAATTTCTTTTCTTTTGCAGAAAAGGGGGGGGTATGAAGTTGAATTATGAGGTTTAATGTACTTTGTTTTCCAGAAATGGGGGAAGACACATTTCTAATTGAATAATTCAATTTGTGTATAATTTGGTAGGCGTTAAGGAAGGGGGGAGGGGGATAGACTTTCCTAAAAAGATTTCGGTTTCCGCTATAAAAAAAAAAAAAATAGATTTCCAATTACTTAACAGTAAATGAAGCTTTTAGGGAGCTATGACCCCAAAAAACCATTCAGGTACACCAGTAGCGTAGCCAAGGGGGGGGGGATAGGGGGCTCATACCACCCCCTCATGATGAATTTTTTGCCATACAAAATGTATATTCTTCACTCCCTTATCACAGCAAATATGTATATATGTGAGTTGCAGTAGTCGTAACGCCCCCCCCCCCATGAAAAGTTCCTAGCTACGCCACTAAGGTACGCTGATGACATAGAAGTATTAAGATTTCAAAGAAATAAATCCTTGTTAAATAGGGATTTTAATTAACACATTGTGTGCGTGTGTGGGTGGGGGCGGGGGATAAGGGTTTATTTTTTTCATGTTTAAATGGGGTTTTTTTTGGCATATCAAATGAATTTTGACTTTTCTTACTGAAGTGCTTTTTAAGAATTACCCCCTCCCTCCTCAACCGCCACCAACCAAGGGCGGATTAAAGGGGGGCGGAGGGGGCGACCGCCCCCCCCGAGAAGAAAGAAATTAATGTAAAAGATCCTATTGGATGTATATGTCAATCTTCTAACTAACCGTCCCCACCGACAAACTAACCCCCCCCCCTCCGACAAACTTGCAATAATCCGTCAAACAAAACCACTTGTTCAAGGTTAAACGAAAATTCCGTTTTTACAGAACAGTGAGAACACTCAAGGTCAAAGGAGAATTCCAAAAATAGCATTCGGCCCCTACTGTTTTGACCATTAGACAAAGAGGTAAGATATACATGTCCTCGGGGTCAAAAAAGAACAAAGCGGAGGTAGAGGATCGCGCAGAGGCTTTTTTCTTCTTTTTTTTGGAATCATGTCACAACTACTTATGGCTATGTTAAAACTCCGAAAATCCCAAAAGAAAAATGGGCGAAAAAGTGATAAATCTTTGAAAAGCATTCTCGTGTAGATAAATTGGACATTCATTTATAAAATGACTACGCAATTTATAAATATTTGTACAAGTTATTAATATACCAATTATTTTATTTGTAAAAAAGTGTATCAGTTGTATTCCTTTTTTTTTTTCAGCAAATAACTATCTGATTTTTATTCATAGGAAGAAACATTAAATAACTTTTTAAAAGGTAATAGTTTATTGGATGTGATTTAGAATTTAAATTTTTAAACGAGTTCAAATTTTTAAAAAATTTTCTAGTTTAAAACTTTGTTTTCATTATTATTATTATTATTATTATTATTTATTGTTATTATTTATTATTATTATTTATAGTGAGTCATTTATAAGGATAACATTACAAATATTGATTTTCTATAACTAATAAAAATTGAATAAAGCACTTCTTTTCCTTCTGCAGAATCTGTAATGTGCTAACTACAGAAATTCTAATTGACAGGCTAAATAATTCTACCAAAGTAATATAAACTCTGGAAAGAAATGCTGCAGTATGAAAAAGAATTCACTAAATTTCTGTAAGCAAAATCTTAGAATGCTCAAATCAGTACTTAAAATGTGTTAAAATTTAATATATTATTCAATTTTATTCACTTAAAATTTGTTATCAAAGAATTCGGAAGAAAATAATTCAACAGCAATCAAAGATTGATTATAATTGATATAATTAATAATATATTTTAGTAATAATCACTTTTAACTTTTTTTTCTTTTAAGTAGCCTCTCCTGAAAAATATTACATTACTTTAGGACAGGGGCGTTTTCATTTTGTGTTCTCCTTTCACTGGGGACCTAAGGTAGCTGCCCCGTCTGCCCTCGCTTTTGTCAGGCTCTGAGTTTGACACTTAAAAAAAAAAAACAGTATACCCTAAAAATGAGTACGGGTGTCGACATCCGGTGACACTACAAAGAATTGTTCTCCATCTTTAAATGAATATGTACTTTGTCTTGAAAATAATACAATAAATAAGTAAATCAATTATTTAGATAAAAAACTTATAAATTAATAATTTGATTTGCAAATTTTGTATGTTTGTTTTGTAGTACAAGAACCGGAATCGATCATGTTTTAACAAAATAATGCAGTTTTGAAAGCTCACAACCCAGCAAAAGGATAGACGGCCCTACATATTTAACGGATGCGTTCACTTACAAGGTCGTCTTTGATTCTCAGTCAGGTTCTTTAGCAAAGGCTCTATTTCTGATCAAATTAATGTTTAAAAACTAAAGTTACAAAAGTTAGAAAGTATTATTGAAACTTTTCCAACTAATTTTAACAAAACTAATTAACTAATAATTTTAATCACAGTTATATATAACTAATATTTTACATTTTAAGAAATGAGTTTTAAATGATTTTAAACCAGTTTCCTTTAAAAAGTGTTGCTGTTTTTTTTTTTTTTTTTTTCAGCATTTAAAAATTTGTTTAAAAACATTACAATTACACCAACATTTAATTTAAAGAAGATTTTTTAAAAATTGTTTTTGACTTATTAATACCATAATTTAGTTTTAAAAAAGGAATCTTTAAAATAAGAGTACCAATGTTTAATTGTTCCTTCTAAAATTTCTTATTTAAAATCCAAGAGCTAACAAGATAAATTACCATGAATCAGAATAAACTCTTGCCCTTATACAAAGAAAACCAGTAATAATAAGCCATAGCTCAACCCTAGGTCTCCCCTCAATCCGATAGGGGCGCAGTAGCGTGTAGCAATTCAGTAGATTTGGGGGAGGGGGTTAGTATGTTTTTATGGATTCTGGACACTGAAAAAGACACCGATATATGATTATTTTCTATCATCCCACAAAGATATGGGGGCCCTTTCCTACGTCGTCAGTAAGAAATTAAGTTTATCATTACAAAATTATATCTCATACAACCCCCCCGAAAAAACTTTCTGGCTACGCTCCTTGCCTCATCGATTAGCATATAAAGACTGTGTTACATCATAAAACTATTAAAAGTAGATTACTATTAAAAGTAGCGTTTTTTCCGGCGGCGTTTTTTCCGGGTGGCGTTTTTTCCGGCGGCGTTTTTTCCGCTCACCGTTTCCCATGAATGAAAAAAGAAGCGATCAAAGAACGCTTCCTGACAATACACAGCGGCAACTTTAGAAGTGTTTAAAAGTATTTGTGACAATATTACTGTTTAAAAGCTTGATAATATTATGAGAGCGGTCAGGGCGCCCATCTGAATAACCCGCCCCCCCCCCCCCGAAAAAAGGAAAATGTTTGGAAACACGAAAAAAAGTGAAAATTGGCGCCCCTCGATTGAAACTCAAGCGTAGGCGACCGCCTACGTCGCCTACACCTCAAACCGGCCCTGCTTGTGAGTGTCCCTGTAAAAGAACTATTTATGATGTATGCATAAAAGGTAGCTTATAATACTCAGAAATAGTGTAGCTTTCAATCAGTGAAAAAGTTAAAGAACCCGTCTAGTAGTTACAGAGATACCGATAGAGCATGATGTATTAGAATTATTTTAAGTGTCCCTGGAAAAGAGCTATATTTATGTTATATGGATGAAAATTAGCCTATAATACTCAAGAATAGAGCAGCTTTCTGTCAGTGAAGAAAGTTTTCGTATCGGTTCAATAGTTACAGAGATACCCTTAGAACGTAATGTAATTCTATGAGTCTCCCTGTAAAACAGCTATTTATGCAATATGCATTAAAAGTAACCTGTACTACTCAGGAATAGTGTAGATTTCCATCAGATCTCTTAGAATCTTTAGATTATACCGGCCATTAGCGGCCGGTTTCTATCGCTCCTACTATTGAATTTGGACCTTTTTTCTGCTTTTTTGGTGGATTATTTCTTTCTCCATTCTCGGAATTTTCTTTATTTTCATTTTTAATGATTGTCACACTGTTCTTTCGAACATTTTCCATCTTTTCACGTTTTTCGTCGCACTTGGTCTAACTGAACAACTCGCTCGATGAAGATCGTGTTTTTTACACGGGGGGAGAGCGAGTCAGTTTCCATCTACTCTCCCTAGTAGCACTGACTGCTTGTTTTCTGCTCGGTCGTTCATCGACTCGTCGAATTCAGTCATCGGCAAGTGCACTTTTGTTAATCTGCAATAGATGAATTTTTATTCATGGATAGAAGTCATCTAGACAAGCAGTTTCGCCGATGGGAAACCGAAAAACAATATCTTATCCGAAACTGCAGCTCTATAGTCAACGGGTCTTGCAAGTGTCCCCAGTAGTTTACACTTTACCCAAATTCCTATAAATATTTGCGTAATTTAGATGTGCCTTTGCATAATCTAAGGGAAATTTTGAACAATTCTTGAATTAATCGCATAATTTACTTCAAATTTCTTGTATTGGGGGCGGGGGGGGGGTATCCCCCCCCTTGCCCCCTCCCACAAAATTTAAATTTGAAAAGAAATATTTACAAAAAAATGTAAGTATTTATTATATAAAAATCGTTTGTAATATTTAAATAATTTTTTAAAAAAGTGTTTAAAAAAAAAGAAAAGAAAATATATTTGAGCGTCAGCTGCATTATAAGAAAAACGGAAACTTCATTACAATGAGCAACTCTTTTGAAACCTCTTTAATGTAAACAGCAAGAAGAGAAATCAGTTAATTTTTAAAAGTTATCCAAGAAATATGAAAGTTAAAATCACACTAAAATTCCTATACAATTGGCAATATTGTTTTTTAATTATTAATTATGAATGTTGTTGCTACTTACATACATTGGTAAAAAGGGAAATTAATTTCTTACCGACCGAATAATTTGACTTTTATTAATAATAATAGCTGAATAACACTTTGTCAAAATTTCACCCCAAGTCCCAATCTGAGACTAAAATAACCGGTACTTCACACTTTGCCTTGTACATGACAAGATTCGATGGTCTAGGGGTAGCGCGCTTATCTCGTAATCAGTACGCTCAGTGTTCGGGCCGAGGGAAGAAGAATTTTTTTTTTTTCAGGAAAACGGAAATTTAGCATACAAAAAACGAAAATATAATAAACAGAACGGACATTTTTTGAAAATTTTGCTGCCAGTCGTTTATTTTTTATTAACAAATATATTTTAAACAGTTTATCGGTTTCTTTTCGTTATTTCATCGGTGTCATCGGGAAACGATGATCGGCTTTATGGTCCCCCGAGCGGACATTTTGTACCAGTTGCCGATGAAATTTCCTCTTTTTTGGATGAAAAGCCGTGATCGGCCATTGCTCCTTCTCCTCGGATTTAACTCACCCGCCTCTCATCGACCGATGAGTTATTGCTACTAGGGCTCTTGTTGTTTTTCGCAGCTTCGCTGCATGTCGACAACTCGCCACGGCTTGGATCGTAGGTTTTACCGGACTGTTATTTTTTATGACATTGACATGTTTCTTGCCATGTCATCTTTTGGGCGTATTTCATGATTTCGCAATTACACACTTTTATCACACACTGGAGATAAGCGTTTTTACGTAAGGTGCTCCAATAATAACATATTTCATGTCATGTCATGTCATGGTTGTTAAAACTTTCGGTTTGATTGCGATTCAGATGACCTTTCAACAACTTAAAAAATGCCTCGCTGCAGGATTCGTGCTCATTACGAGCAACTGTCAGAGTTTGACAGAGGTCGTATCATTGAGGCCGGAAGGACTGGTGAAAGAGGCCGGTTGGACTAATCGGAGAATCGCTCGTCATTTGAGTCGAAGCGATGCGACGATTCGAAGATTCTGGAAAGGATTGGGTGGAAAATGGCAGAGTGCAGCGTCAGGATGGTAGCGGTCGACCTAGGGCTACAACAGATCGTGAGGACAGAGTGATGGTCCGATCAGCTGTCACAGCGCCTCTTCATCTCTATCAACCATCAGACGTTCAACCCAAACACCAGTGTCCATCATGACCATTCACAGACGGTTGAGAGAGCGAAATCTACGCTCGCGCCGACCGTTACGCCACCTGCCACTCACGCCTTTTCACTGCCGAGCCAGATTACAGTGGTGCAGGGCTCGATCAGGTTGGAATGATGCCGACTGGGGACGTATAGTCTTAAGCGACGAATCCCGCTTCCAACTGTGTCCTGACGATCATCGAAGACGTGTTTGGAGACGCACAGGGCAGAGGGGGGGGGGATCCTGCTTTCACTATTGCACGCCACACCGGCCCTCAACAAGGCATTATGGTCTGGGGTGCCATTTCCTTTGACAGCCGGACCCCTTTGGTCGTCATTAAAGGTACACTTACTGCACAGCGGTACGTGGACGACATTTTAAGACCTGTTTTGCTACCGTTCCTTTTGCAGTGCCCTGGGCTGGTTTTTCAGCAGGACTCGAGCCAGACCACATACGGCTCGTGTTGCTCTAAACTGTCTGCAAGCTTGTCAAACTCTTCCTTGGCCTGCCAGATCGCCAGATCTCTCTCCCATCGAGCATGTCTGGGATATGATGGGAAGGCGATTGCATCTGGCACGGACTGTTGATGACCTCGTTCGACAATTGGAGCGGATTTGGCAGGAAATACCGTAGGAGACCATCCGGAAGCTTTATCGGTCTATGCCACGCCGTGTGGCAGCTTGTATCCAGGCTAGCGGCGGGTCAACACCTTATTAAACTTGTTACTGTAACTCTGAAATAAATTATTCAATTGTTCTGAAATTTTAATCATTTACTATTCTGTACATTGTCTTCCTATCCACCAATTTTCGTCTCAATCGGACACCTCCTTCTTGGTGCGTCGATTTATTTGTTATAGAGTGTATATCTCTGGAAAGACTCATAAATCTAGCTTTGATTGCTATTGAAAATGAAATCTGTCAAGAGATAGATACAAAAGAAATTATAGAAAAGTTTGCAAAGATGAAAGGCAGAAAAATTAATTTTTCCCGATAAATAAATTTATTGTATTTTCCACAAATGCTTTCTTCAAATCTTATTTCTCCTGTAAAAAAAAAAAAAAAAAAAAAAAAAAAAAATTGGAGGGGGGGGGGCGATTTTAGCTTTTTTTGCAGGCTGGCGCCGGATAACCTTGCGCCGGCGCTGCTCTAACCTGTAATATTTTAACAATACATAAAAATTATAACTTCGCTTTCTTTACTTTAGCAACATTCTACATCCATTCTGTGTACTCCTACAATGCTGACGAAAGTTCTTGCTTTTTGGAAATTTGCATTCACAAACCCGTCGAGGACGGGTACTTCAGCTAGTGTTCCAATAAAAACGAAACGGTTTGCAGCTATGCCAATTCCGTTTTTGAAACCAATGTGAAATAAAGTTTGTCAGACGTCATTAGAAATGACCAATACTCACAATTGCGAACACAGGGAAAATTGTATACAATTTTTCCCCCGTTTAAATGACTAATATCCTTTAATTAACGCATTAGAAGGCAAAATGTGCAGAAAACGAATTCAAAATATGGTTGGATCTGAATTCGGTCTGTAAAAGGTTAAACCAAGAAACTTGTAAAAGTACCATTTACATTTTTTGAGTCAATGGCATAATTTGATTGCTTTAAAAAATGCTTAAGCATTGTTTTATACCTCAAAAGAACATTATAGGTTTGGAATGGTTCATTAAAAAGTTGTGGAGAAAAAAAAAAAAAACGCTTAAAAGCAAATGTATCAATTGTACACTGACAGCTAAATGTATCGTGAATGTGCTATTAGAGCAATATAAACCTATCCGATTTTGATAAAATCTATTGTTTCAGTTTTGCAGTAGAAATGTTTTAAAAGTGTACCGAAACGGCAGGCTCATACTCTGGAGCCCCAGCACTGGCCGAGCGCGTAGTTCTCTGTACTGGGAGACTGTAGATTTAGACATGTAGCTAGCTAATTGGCCGTAATCCCACAACAGAAAATCATACTCAAGACTAGTTTTCAGTCTTAAGAAATCTTTTAACGTCAATTTATACATACGAGTGTGTGTGTTTGTACGCATACGCCCATTTTCATTATGCTCTCTTTCAAAACATTTTCTACGCCGCGGCGCGCCGCCGTCGCCGGGTTTCTGAGGTCGTTACGCCGCCGCCGTGAATTTTCGTGCGGCGCAGACCTCTACCCAGGACCCTTCTCGTTGATTTGCCCGCGATCCGAGTCCTGCCCGTGCCAGCCCAAGCATCCAATTATTGGAGCATGTGTTTTAATGAATAATGTAACGCCCGACTTCAGATCAAAAAGTGGCATTTTAGTCAAGTATAATAATCTAGATCGTAAAAAACCATCATCTGATTGATGGATAGACAGCAAATTTCGGAGTGGCTGTTTGCTATGGTGTGAAGTTGGCGAATACAACATTGCAGAGATTTTGTTGGATTAGAGAATTGCGTTATTAGATTTCAGATGACGCCTTTGAATTTTCCAGAATTCTATGATTCGCCACTACCACCAATGTGAGGGTCCCAAGATCAATGAATTTTGGGACCCCGCACACATATAATTTCATATCCCCTTCCAAACTCTCCCAAATTTCTATAGTGAAATTCTTAAAATCAAATCGGGACAGATGGCCAAAGTATGTTGAACCAGGTTCCATTATCAGCGAGATATGTTCTTTGTGACAAACACTTGGGTACAATTTGCCGTCGGCAAATTTTTCTATGTATCTGGTTTTGTTCTCCTACTATAAAAACACAATCCAAAGAAAATTTTAAAGCCTTCTTCCGTTTCTTTCACTGCGAGTCATCTCAGCCTTCCTCTAACTTTATATGGGTCGAGAATCAGTTGAGAAGGTTTTTCTCCATCTGCATTCCTTCCGCATTCTAGATTATGAAATAAGGTTGATACCAGAGTTGCTGCTGCCCAGTCAGTAATAACTTTGTGTCGCAGACTTGTGAAAGCACCGAGATTTTTATTCTAACATCTATTCGGTCATTTGTGAACGCATCTCCCAAAGTGGTGGTAGGTAGGCATTCAGCGTTTTCTTCAGTCTTTCGTACTTCTCTTTCATTATTTTGTCTTTCCGAATCAATGACTAAAGTTGGAGATATACAATGGATATTGGAACTTTCACCTCTTTCTCTACCAATCTCGAAATTTCTCTTTCCAACCTTTCAGCTTTTCTCTCGTTCTCCATAAACTTGTCTTCTATTCAATTCCATCGATTGTCACATATCTAGCTCCCGTCTGGTCTGCTAATGACTCCCGTTCTGTGTGAAGTATGTGAGGCTCTGAGCCTCACCTGCTCCGGGAAAAGTCAGTACATTTGCAAGTGCGATATTCAATAGCTCGGTAAGAGAGAGTTTTTCCCACTTTCTCCATAAACAATTCTTTATGTCCGTCTGTAACGTACGATTTATTTAACTGCTGAACTTGCTCATGAACTTTTCTAACTATCTCTTGAATTCCTTATATTGACACTGTAGGGATACTGGCCTTGATCCAAATTTCCTGTATTTTGATCGCCACAACTAAGGTTACTTCTTCCGGTGGATCCTGCCCTTTATTCAGAAATTTTTCTTCTTTAGTACAAAATAGTAATATAGAAATACGAGAATGTCTTCTCGGGTTGGTAACTTGGTACAAGGTAATTTTTTCGATATTCCCAGCTCTTCTAGGAACACCAAATTCTGTTCCATGTCCTGTTGCAGACAGTTTCACTCTATTCAGAATCGTAGCAGTGCAAGGCAACCACCTTTTAGCTCTTTTGAGAGTAAACTGAAAGAACCATCTATCTGAAACGTTAAACTAAATACTTGTTTCAACGAAATATCTCGTGTCTGGTTTAACCGAACGTATGTGCATCGCAATCACTCGGCAGGCAAACCGGCGCTAGCTGTCTAGAGCACAACTTGCGTACTGCGCCCAAGACGAAACGACCGCATAACGTGTGCATTGAATCAAATTATTCGTAAAGCCATTTTTTGTGATTTATTGAGCTTCTCTGAACATTTTTAACATATAAAAGGACCAACTTATTTTTAACAAATAAAGTTTGCTTTCTAAATAATTTTTTTTCAAAAAACACATGCTTTCAGATATTTATAGATTTGAAGCTGGATGTGCAATTCCTAGAAATTGTCGCAGTCCCTCCAGATTTTGCATACGTGTTATTCATAACAATATGCAACTCCTAAAACCTCAGGAGCCTAATAATTCGGAAAAGAGTTATTTTGGTCGATTTTTAAAAAAAAGTCATATTTTTCAAAAATTCCTAAATTTCAAGCTCGATGCGCAACTTCAAGACGTTGCCGTCAACATTCAAATTTTACACTCGTCTTATTCATATCAATATACAACTTTTGAGACCTCAGGAGATAAAGATATCAAAAAAAATTTTTTTTTCGATCTACCCTATTGTACAGAAAGCTATAAGGGCCAGTCTGTGGGAGGGTGTAATTTTAAATTTCAGTTGCACATTTTTAATGTGCAATTAGGAAATTTAAATTATTTTAATCGACCAAAATAACTCTTTATTTCCATCCTTTAGTTATTTCCATCCTGAAACTTAAATAAAATAGCATATCCCCAAAAATGTTCAAGGTTGTGTAACATCAAAACTTAACAAAATATGCTTGTGATAGTTGTTAAAATGTATTTTGGGAGAAGAGGCAAGCAATGACATCGAGGAGAGGTTCATTGTTTTGAAGAGCGGCATGTCAATACTGTTTGTTAAGGGCAACAGACAACTGAGGAGTTTTTACAAATTAATGACACTGATAGTAACTACTTACTTATTCATGATTCCAAAACTTCTTTTGGCATCATTATCAATTTTCTAAGGGCTGACGATATTCAGAACTACGGAAACTTGACACTGGCGATCCAGTATCAAGTTTCCGTATGTCCGTGAACTTCCTGCGAACCGACTTCTTTACAAATCTGGCATGATACCTAGTCAATATCCTTGCAATTAGTAATCACCCCGACAACAAGCAAACTGCAGTCTATAGAAAAGAGAGTGAAAAAGGAATTTGACAGTCTCTAAAGACACAAATTTTGTTGCAAGTTCTAAGGCCATTTCACAAAGCGCCTTTGTTGGAAATTTTCTTTTTGGCGTCCCCTCCCTTTCTCAGAACTTTGACTATCAGGGCAAAACTAAATGTCTTCTCGGCTTGTAATGAGAGTTATCTGCCTAAGAGCGGAGGGAAGCATTCGGCAGAGGAGTTTTTAGGGGGTTTAACGCAATTTCACTTTTCATCAGAAGAAAACAGCCCCAGACTCTAAATCGGCAGCCATGCGGGAGGCCTGATTTTGATTTGATTTGTAGGATTACGACCGAGTATCTAGGCCGAAGAGGGGTGTCTTCCATGGAGGTCTTTTTAAGGTGTCATAAGCCGTATTTAAACGAAGTTCCGGGGAAAACTCCGGCTAGCTCAACGGATAAAACAAAATATATAAAAACCGTTATGAACATAACAAAAAATCTGATTGAAATTATATCATCGTACAGTTTTTGAAAAGTTTATAACACTGAAATTCACTTGATTAAACGCTTGTGTTCAAAATACTACTATATAATTTATGCTGATCTCTGACTCACCGATTCTGTGACGATTCCGGTTAACCACTACAAGATAGAACTTTTACCACCATACCATGACCATAACTCCAAAAAGATTAAAAAAATTAGTACAAAAAGCTTAATAACATCTACATGGTTTATAAGATCCGCTTGAAAATTTTTATAATTATGTATAAACATATGTAAAACGGTCTGCGCTACTTTAAAACTGAAAATCCACCCGTTCCCTCATTTTTAAGCGATTTTTTTTGCTATTTTCTGCTTTATTTTATTTCCGAGAGTAAAAAAGTAAGTCATTAGCGGGACAAAATGAGCTGTCGCAAGCGACAAATACGTCATATTAAAGTCAAGGTTATTAGGCTTTGAAGGGAAAATTGCAAATCCTATTTGTTTAAAATAGTTTTTACAGATTTATAAGTTTATTTATTATTTTTTTCACAACTGAGAAGATTTATTCTGCATGAAGCATTGATATAAGAGGGGATGTTCCCAGCGAAACGAAATCGTTCGAATGCAAAAAGTTTCCGCAAGCTTCTAGAGCATGAAATTCGATTTCCGTACATAACAAAAACTGAATATGAAGTTTTTCTTTTTAAATGGACGCAGATTAAATTTGTTGAGTGTAGACATATTTTTGTGAAATGTTTTTTCTAGTGCCCGTTGTAATTGCTTCCACAATGGGCAATTATCTAGTGCTATAATAAAAATAAAGAAAGATTTAGTTTTTTAATCATGTATACACACACGCATGTATGTGTGTGCATGTGCGTAAATTTGACAGCCCGCCTCAGAAAATTTTGAGCCCCCCCAACTAGGAAAACGGTCTGGGGCGGTATGGGTGGCTCAGCCCCCCCCGGAAAAACCTAACCCCCCCCCCCCCTAGATCAATTAACAGGCACCAGGAATACTTTAAAAAAAATAAGTTTTTACAGTATATATCCCTATGTATAAAAATCGGGCCCGGACTGGCCAGGTCGGCTGGTCGGCGATCGCCGGGGCCCATTGAGGCATTCAAAAGTGGCTATACAACTTCATAATAAGAGTAATTTGATTATTTATTTTCCAGTAATCTTACGCAGTGACGCAGCGGAGGATCCCAGAAACCCCGCGACGCAAGGAGGCCCCTCCAAATCTCTAAAATAGTTAAATGTGATTTTTAGGCGCGTAAGCCTGATTTTCAAATGTTACATATTCTAATGCTCTATTCCCTCTAAATTCTTCAGTAAGAGGCAGAGGGCCTGATTTCCGGGAGGGCATTCGGGGCAAGCGCCCAGGCACCCCAAATTGTTCTTTAAAAATTTGTAAATTGTGAAAAAGTTTTCGAAAGAGGGGGCCCTCACTGAAGCTTTTGCCCATGGCTCCCAAATTGACAAATCGACTCCTGAAGAGGCCTCTTTTAAATCTCTAGCCGAGGGCCCCCATGAGAGCCAGCCCGGGCCTGATAAAAATTAACATTCGCGCATTACATAATTACGACTAAAGTGAATGAAATGACATTACTTAGTTACTCTCTAACCTGTAATATTTTAACAATACATAAAAATCATAACTTCGCTTTCTTTACTTTGGCAACATACTACATCCATTCTGTGTACTCCTACAATGCTGACGAAAGTTCTTGTTCTTTTGGAAATTTGCATTCAGCACTAACCCGTCAACGACGGGTACTTCAGCTAGCTATGAATATTAATGAATAAATATTTTTATCTAAGGAAAATTTCGGATAAACGAATAAAAATATTTATATCAAAGGAAATCATTAGAACTAATTAAATCAATGGAATTTCATTTTAAAGAAGAAAATATTTAAATATTTTTATCGAAGAAAGTCATTAAAACTTTACTTTTCCCAAACAAAAACGGGAGGGGTGGGGACGAAACAAGGCTGAGCTTCCCTTCACTTCAGAGGTTAATCGGGCTCTGATTCAAGCATCGGCAGCTAGCCTTGAAACGAAAATCAAACGAGTTTGAAAAGTAAGATGGATTGCCAATTCTCTCCGAATTGTTTCTGCAGTCTCTCTCTGTCAAAGCAAAACTACACAGTTTTTTAAAAATTAGTTCAAATCGACTAGTTGAAACCAAAACTGCACAAACAGAACCATGTATTTTCCAAGGTGTACTCAAGCTCATCTCATCAAAACAATTTCTGACAGATATGGCGCTCGTGCACGACGTTTTTTAAAAACTTTTTATTCTCTCTGAGTCTTTGAAGAAAAGAAACATCACCGTGTATGCAATTAAGGAAATAAGTCAAACCACTAGATTCTTAGAATTAATGACGACAATAAAGGGAACACATGTTAAAAGCGGAGGTAGCAATGCAGGAAATGAAATTTGGAACTGTCCACCACCAGTCAGTTTAGGTATCAAGGGAGGGGCTAGGGGTGTTTTAGCATCCCCAGTACATTGTTAAAGGGCAACAATCTGCTTTATTATACACTTTGGATAGGTAAAATGAATTTTTTTAAATAAATGATCCCCTCCCAAAAATATCTACATTGGTTTAGACTCAAATTTTGCTTTATTGTATATTTTGTTTGAGTTAATTAAGCTTTTTTAAAAATTATACACAGCCTTCTATATTGGTTACTGACAAAAAAGGCAGAGATGCTTTTATGTCAGGTTGTCTTCTCAACTCCCAATACCCCCCCTCCTTTCCCCACGAAGTCGTGCGTTCCGGGAAAACATTTTTTAGCACTACAACACTGGTAACTACGGAATCAATTCTAAAAATTTTTTCACGCTACACTATTCCTGAGTATTATAGGCTATCTTTCATGCATATAGCACAAATAGTTCTTTTACAGGGGCACTCAAAATCATTCTAATACATTACGCTAGACGGACATCTCAGTAAATACTGAACCGATTCTAAAAATATTCTCATCAGCAGACAGAAGCAAACTGAAACTCAACTGGGACAATGTGCTGTCCTTTTATAGGTGTCGCAGAAGCTAGGAGAAATTTCTCGAAGGTTCCCCATAAAACGCCAATTTTGAGTACGCCATAGAAATACAGTTGAATCGCTAGACTTTTACGTAATATTAATGCAAGAAAACAAACTTTATATACTTTAACAAACTTTATATACTACGAGTGTCTCAGTAACTACTGAAACGATTCTAAAACTTTTTCACTGATAGAAAACTGCATTATTCCTGCGTTACAGGGTCACTCATAAGAATTACATTACGTTCCATGGGCACCTCTGAAATTACTGAGCCGCCGTTTCTACAACTTTTTTCACTGATGGCAAAAATAGTGGTGGAAAATGTTCAGATAAAATCAGAACGGTTGGCAGCTATGATATAGTGATGGGTAGCTTAAATATGTGCTCCCCAACCTTTTTATCGCCACGAACCGGTCAACGTTTGATAATTTTACCGCGGCCCGCTGAGGGTGGGAGGGCGAGTACGTTGAATGTTTCTAATTTAGATTGGCTTGATTTAATAACTTTAATTTAATTGTATTTAAACATGCCTCCAAAATAAAATAGTTAAACGAAAAAGAAAAATTGAATATAAAGGGATGTAGCATTTCAACCGGCAGAGTTGTTGTCTGGAATAGTTTTAAGGAAAGAACATTTATTCTCTATTTTATGACAGCAATTTTAATTCATGTTCTTGAAATCTTTAATAAACAACAAAAAGAAAAGAGAAATGTTAAAAGAATTACAATATTTCTTCTGTTACAAAGGTATAAATCAATACAAATACGACAAAGTCGCAAAAACCCGAAAGAAATACATCAAAGTAAATAAAATCCAAAGAATTTAATGTTCCTTAGCGGCCCAGTACTATTTGATCCGAGGACCGGGACCGATCCGTGGCCCGGGGGTTGTGGACCAATGGCTTAAATAATAAGTGAAATATTAAGAATCAATGAAAGATTTATTTTGAAATTTAAATAAAGCAAGATAGCTCTGTAAAAATTTATGAAAATGGCTATTTTTATGATTTTTTTTTTCCCAGTTTCCCACTAATGATAAAAATGCAGCTTGCGTTTCAAACAATCAAGTCATCTTTTAACTTTATCTGCTATTTTTTTCAAGTCAATATTAATAAAATTTAATTTTTCAAAATTTTTTTAATTTGATGTTATCAATTGGAAACATTGGCCAGTAAAAGATTAAAAAGAATCCAGAAAATTATAAGTAGTTGAAAGTTTAGGTACAATTTTTTAAAAAGTTTTGAATCCGATTGTACGCTGTGGCATACGATCGGCGTTCTTTGTCGGCACGCCGGCCTAGACCTCGGCGGCGGTGGCGTGGCGCGGCGGCGCAGACCTCTAGTCCTGGCAGGGCCGGCCACAGGGGGGGTGCTGCGGATGCAAAGCACCCGGGCCCCGGTTTCAGAGGGGGCCCCCAAATCAAAAGTAGCTCTCTATATTTTTTTAATCTTGCATTTAATCTAACACACAGCTAGAAATTTCAGTTTCATTAAATTATGTTAGTTGAATGAAAGTATTGCTACTCGGCATCTTCAAAAGTTAAAACATCATTAAAAACAGGTCCTTTTCTACTGGGTTCAATAGGGTATTCCATATCAATTCTCTTTCACCTTTTTTCAAAGGAGGGAAAAAAACATCTGGACCCCAGGACTGGAGAGGTAGGTTTCCTGTGAATTATCGGGCCTGGGAACGGAATTTAAAATGACCCAGACTTTCTTATCGAAATCTTCGGAAAAGACTAGTGTTGAAGACAAAGAAGGAGGTCTGGCAGAGTCGTCTCCAGTGTGAGGCCTGGAGTAGACATCGGCCCGCTTATGCGGGGACCTTTCGTTCTGATATATATGAGCATATGCATTCACACATACGTCAAACATAAATTGTTTTTTGAGTATATTGATCATACATGGATACGTATGTGTGATGCACATACATTTCTACTGTAGGTAACAGTGTCGTTTTATAATTTCTAGGCCCCTTATTCAATGGGGCCCCCGGCTAACTGCCCTGTTTGTTCTTGACTGTAGTCAGGTTCTGGGAATAATCTCATTTTCTTTGTAAAAACCATTTTCATAAATTTCCCAGTTCGCTGTTTCACAGAGTTATTAAAACGATCATTTCATGCTTGGATACTCATTAAGTCTTATTGTTGCGTCTGTTGACGAGTACGAATTGACTTCTGATCAGTGGCAAAAATTCACCCATTTGTTGATTTACTGTTTCAATTTGGGGCCCCATGATTTCAGAAAATGTTTTCTTTTCTCTCCTCCATCCCACTTCTTTAGAAAAAAAATATATATAAATATATAAATCCCAATCCAGAATTTTACTAGCTACCGGGCTGTGAAAACTGTATTAATAATTATTACATATCAAAATTAACTCATTGAAAATATAGGACAAGAAATGATAAAAATAGAACAGAAATGAAAATATAGGACATTAGGTACGGCAAAATCAATGAAGACCATCCGAAAAACGTACTAGGCTTTTCAAATTTTTTTGCTGTGTTATATAATCAGATTTAAAGATAAAAATGTGCGAAATACGAAATGAACGTGAATACAGGTCCTAATAAGTCATTCGGGGCCCTAAAAGACTTAAATTTGGGGTAGGCTTTAATGCAGTGGAGTCTCTTTAATGCGAACATTTATGAAAAAATACACTCATGTCCATAAATTAAGGATAATGAAGTTCAGGCAAAGAAAGAGAAAGAAGCAAAACAAATTTGACTTATTTGTAAAGTCTATTTATTAAACAAAAAGTAAAGAGCAAAAAAGATGCTACATGTTTGACATAATTAATAAAAATTGCAAGTTTTACTCCCTTGACCAAATTTCAAGAAAGAACCTATTTACAAAAAACAGTATAACATGGTTAGTAGGATGGTTAATACGGAGTATGTCTCCCGGACGATGCAATACAGGCCTGACAACGCCTAGGCATGCTGAGTATCAAATGATCAATCTGATCTTGGGGAATATTACACCACTCATAAAGCAATGCACTCCGAAGTTCCGGTAGACAGGTGGGAGGGGTTGACGGGCTGCAATTCGTCGGCCAAGCACATCCCACACATGCTCTATTGGATTCAAGTCCGGTGAGTATGCTGGCCAATGCATACGGGTGATATCCTCCGATTGAAGGCATTCGTCTACAATGTTTGCACGGTGAGGACGGGCGTTGTCATCCATAAACACAAATTCAGCACCCATGGCGCCCCGAAACAAACGTACATGTTGTTCCAGAATGACATCCCGATAGATGTGGCCTGTCATCGTTACACTCTGAACATGCAAGTCAGTTCTGGAACCAAGAATAATTCCTCCCCAAACGAGACAACCTGCACCACCGTAACGGTGTCTTTCAATGGTGTTCTCCAGTGGCGGCTTTTCAGGTGAAGTAGGTGAAGTGCCTCTTCACCAAGTATTGTAAGTAACAAAAAATTGTGTAACGTAAGCAAGCCATAATCCTTTTTCAAATTTAGTCTGTAAGAATACACTTAAATTTCTGATGAAAGCCCAATTGCCATAAGACTATGTGCTAAATCATGCTCTTACTATCAGTGAAGCGTGAGTGAAGCAGGGTTGCCAGATCGAAATTTATGAAAATAGCCAAATGGCTTCTGAAAATTAGCCAAAAATAGCCAAACCGGCGATTGCAGCGCCATCTTTAGGATTTTTAATTAAGCTTTGCAGAATTTGAAATTGGAATACAATATGGACGTGTTTTCTTACATAACGTAGGAGGGGGGGGGTCGACATTCTCACAAAATCTTTTAAAAACATATGTTTAAAAATTCAAAGAGAAACTTCTATTTTCTGCTCTTGAATTCCGTACTTGTTCAGCCCTCAAAGAAAAACAAAATCGGTCATAAGTTAAATTAACAAAATAGATACCTAATAATTTATTGAACAATCCCTCATACTCAGTAGCGTAGCCAAGGGGATAAGGGGTCACAACCCCCATGAGGAAATTTCTGCCGTACAAAATGTCTATTCTTCACTCCCTTATTACACACACTTACAGATACATGTGAGTTACAGTAGTCGTAACACTCCCATGAAAAATTTCTCGCTACACCACTGCTCATTACGTACAATAAATACGAATGGACTGAGTAATTCTGTTTATATCAGTAACATAGACAGGATTTTATTTTGTTGGTGGCGATCTGCAGCCCATCCCGGTCAGCTCCTACTCAGTCCCTGATTATCGCAGGGGCATATGCCCCAGGTTCCTGATTTGAGTTGCTCCTAAATTATTACAGTATGTGAATTTAGTTTAAGGGTTTTTTTTTCCTGTGTAGTAAATGCCTAATTTTTTTCAGTTATGAATTTACAAAGTACAAAAATCTTTCTTTTTTCTTAATTCCCCCTCTACATAGAACAAATATCACAGCAGATTAAAGATTTCTACAAAAAGAAGTGGTAACTAGGATGGTTGCTAGATTTTAAGTGATGCAGTAAGTTGCCGGACCCACTCAAGTTTTTTAAGTGGCTACCCAGCTAGAATGGGACACCAATAAATAGAAATTTGCCGATTACGATTATTAATATAATGAAAAAGTCAGACTTTTTGTTGTATTTTTCAAGTCTTCATTGTATAATAAATGCTGATATTCCATATGTTTATAATGTTTATAAGCATTCCGTTTATCTAATATTAGTATACTTCATGTTGTTGGATACATTTAATCAAGACAAAGATTCATATGCGAACACAGAAAAAATACATGAAGTAGTTGTCAGACACAGTAACAACATGTAGGGGGCCTGCTATTCAGACTTCTGCCCCAGGTCCCGGTTTGTCATAATCGGGCCCTGCTCCATCCCAAAACTAGAGAGAACAGGGTGGAGTCGATGCAGATGGAAACAGAGTCCGTTTTGCAACCCCTTCACAAAATTACAATCGATTAAAACGGGCCCCTTCACAAAAATATAATCGATTCAAACGGCCCTTCATTGGCATTTTACCCTACATTTTAATATGTTTTATAAATCATTTTAACAAAAGAACTAATTTCGTTAAAAATTGATGAAAATTCACATATATAAGTGTTGAAATTCACAAAATTAAGTATTGAAATTTACAAAAATAAGCAATTTTCGCTAAAAGGGACCTTAGAAAAAAATCCTGAATTGACCCCTGGAGACAAACACGGGTAAGGGCATTTTTTCACTTATTTTACTGTAATTGATATATAGATGAGAAAATTTTGGACCCCTTTTCCCAGAAAATAAATCCTGGCTACGCCGCTGGCCCCCTTTCCCCGAAATTTAACCCCTCTCTTTTTTGGTGAACTAAATTAATTTATTGTTTTTGAATACTCAGCTTAAAATGTTCTACTCATTCCTCCACGGAATAAAATCCTGGCTATGATA
The DNA here is from genome assembly GCA_038373885.1 of Cheiracanthium punctorium. Taxonomy (NCBI): domain Eukaryota; kingdom Metazoa; phylum Arthropoda; class Arachnida; order Araneae; family Cheiracanthiidae; genus Cheiracanthium; species Cheiracanthium punctorium. Next base: position 205,905 of record JAWZYV010010792.1, on the reverse strand, counting down.
CTGGCTAAGTAGTGGAGTGCCGCTCGAACGATTATGTATATAAACGCTTTGCTGTTAGGCTACTCCCCCTTCTTTAAAAACAAGGAATTCGAACGCGTATGGTTCCCAGTCTACTTGCGTTCATCGCTTCCTTGCATTCCGATACAATACTATCACCAAAGATGTCAATATCCTTTTCAAAGCACTGACCCCACGTCCCTCTCTCAGTCTTAATGCTAGAGTTAGTTGAGGTAACTGAATTTTCCTTCCTGCTAAGGCTGAAAAAGTTAGACAATTTCTTCAAAAAACTTATCGAGTCAAATATGCTAAAAAAAAATAGTTAAAATTGGACCAGTTTCTAGCAATCACAATAAAAATAGCCAAAAATTAGCCAAAATCAGGTTGGCTATTTTCTTTTTAAATTTTCTAGCCAAGCGTGATCAAAAATAGCCAAATTGGCTAATATTAGCCAAATCTGGCAACCGTGGAGTGAAGCCAAACTCTCTTCCCTCTCCTCCCCTTGAATAGAAACCGCGCGGTCAAAGAAAGCTTCAAAGACTTGTGTCACGATTGGTCCATTGTTAGAGTCACGTGGTACGCGGGTTCTGACGGGGTGAGTTGTGAAGTGCTAAGGAAAAATTATCTCTTCTACTGCACTTATTGGGGGGTTGCCATGGTAACTCCAAACGCTTCATTCAGTTTTCAGCTTCACTTTCTATCAGGCGAAGAGATCCCTCAGAAAACGGTCTGTCTCTTCAAGTGAGAGAAAACCCAGCGTAGTGCATACGAGACGCTGGGCAGGCCGGATTAAAGTGCTCTCTGGCGATTTGTGTAGGAAAATGAAACCACGTGATTTGTTTGAGATTTTGGCACATGAGATTTTTACTACTGTCTTTTGAAAATTTTAGAGTTTCTTCTTGTGTTAATTTTAATGATAATAATAGTTAGTTTCTTTTCTGTTTATTCACATTCATTATGTTTCCTGTAAATGATATAGTCTGTAATGTATTACAAACACCGTTTGCTCGGTGGAATGATGACGATAAAAGAGATGTTCTTTCTCGTGGTCGACATAGAGCCTGATTAGCGAAAAGGCTCGAGAAGTTTAAACTTCCCGTCATAATTTGAAGGGGGCTCAAAAATGACTACAAAACGGATAAAAATTCAAAATTTTGTTTTTAAATGATCTTCTAAGTTATTGTAAAGATTTTTAATGAAGAGAAGTGAAAAGCTATTTTTAAGGTATTTTAGAAGTCTTGATACTCCATGCAGCAACATTTCTAAATTAGTTCAGTATGCGATGTCTATACTTGGGATATTTGTTCCAGTTGAGACAGAATTTTCTATTATCAGGAACATTTGGTCGGTAGAAAGGGGTAAACTTTCAATATGTAATGTTAAAAATCGTCTAAAGGTCAAAATTAATTCTGAACTTCCATGTTGTGATTTTTATGATGTCACCAAAACGAACAAAGAATTTCCGAAAAAAGCCCCATGTCTCATGAAAAATATATGACTAAATAAATAAAGTTTATTGTTTCAGTAGTAAGGAAATGTTTTTAGTTTACTTTTTACAGTAATTTTAAAAATACTGTAAAATCTCATTACAATTAAGTAAAGTATTGCGAAGATAATGAATAATATATTTTTATCTAAGGTAAATTTCAAATTAATTAAAAAAATATTTTTTTCAAATAAAATCATTAGAACTAATTAAATCAATTAAATATCCCTTTAACAAAGAAAATCATTAAAAACTTTACTTAATCCAAACAAAAAGGGGATAGGAGGCCCGAAATGAGACTGAGCTTCCCCTCACTTCAAAGGTTAATCGGGCCCTGGGTCGACCAGTGGAGGCATTAGGAATTAATGCATCGCTGAAAGATTAAAAATTTCTTTCCGCAGAAAGGCCTGTGCCACCGCCTAATTACCATGCTTAATGGACATGGGCACCGGCACCATAGGGCAAGGGGGGCTATGGCCCCCTCTGGATTTTTGTATGCAGTGTTTTCCCTTGCTTTTTTGCTCTTTTCAACATGGTAACTATACGTTAAAGTAGTCTTTGCCCCCCTTGAGTAGTCTTTCCCCCCCCCCTTGAGTAGTCTTTGCCCCCCTGGAGTAGCCTTTGCCCCCCCTGTGAAATATTCTGCCGACGCCCATGTTAATGGCTGCATCAGGTGTTTTTCATAATATTTTGGTATCAAGCTCTTCACCTGTTTTTTTTATCACGAGCCGCCACTGGTGTTCTCTTGGTGGTAACGGGTACCTGGCGCTCTCCAGATGAATGTCCGGCGAGAATCAGACTCCAAACTAAACCTGGACTCGTCGGAAAACATCACACAAGACCACTGTTGCGGTGTCCACAATGCATGCTCTCTACTCCAGGTTAATCGCAGGCGACAGTGAGTTGCGGTAAGTGGAACACATCTGACAGGCCTACGAGCATATAGACCAATGTGCCTTAAGCGTCTGTACACGGTCTGCCATGAAACTGTCGTACCGGTAGCTGAAGAGTGCTGACGAGACAGGTCTGATGCTGTACTCCGTCTGTTTCTTTTGGCAGTAACTGCCAAATAGCGGTCCTCATTCGGCGTTGTAACTCTGGGGCGACCTGTGCAGTAACGTCTACTCACATTACCATCATCTTGGAATCGTTGCCAAAGCCTGGAGATGACACTCTGGACGATTCCAAGTTCCTCGGATACTTCCAGCTGGGTACGTCCACATTCCAGTCGTCCGATAATTCTGCCACGTAAAACATCATCCAAATGCCTCCTTTGTGCTATAACTATGCAGTTTTTGCACTGAAAGGCTTTCACAGCGCTTGTGAACAATTTTACTTCTTTGCCACCATTCCTTATATACCCCCTCTCTTACACTCTCGTCATTGTGACGTACCATCCACGCCATCTGGTGGTTTCCTGTAATTTGCATATTCTTCTTCAAGATGTGTGTGATCATTCCACAGGTGAAATTTTTATTTTAGAGATCAATTTCTGTGTGATTCTGAATTATCCTTAATTTATGGACATGAGTGTAAATATTTGTCCGAGTTAAATTAGTTGATGTTATCTAAACTGCAAACATAGTAAATCCAAAAACTTGAATGTGCACTTCAATCTACTCTCCTCTGAACTTCTACAAGACGCTCTATATAGATTTGTATAAAATAGATGTAAATGATTTGTAAAGCTATAAAATGAGTACATGTATGGTCATTATTTCACTTTACGTTCAGGCAATATTAGCTAAAACAGTTTTGATGGTAAAGTTCTCGAAAGTTATATCTTAAACTGTGTTCTAAGCGTGCAATGTTGAAGAAACAAAATCTGCCTCGATGTCGGTTTTTGAAGTAATAGCGCCAGGAATTCGAAAAAATTCAGGTCGATTTATTAAGCTGCACTATAGGCGGAAATAAATGAGAAAACTGCGTGTCTTATGAAATTTTCAGAAAAATTCTTAAAAATGGAACTGCACAGCAAAATTTTCGATTTTTAATAAAATTTTTGCAATTAATACACGTTTATCGTTTATTATAGTGCATAGCACAGCTTGTAAAGAGACATTCTAAAAATTTTGAAGTTTTTGACATAAATAGTATTTTTTAATTTAGGTACCAAAATTATGTATCTTTTTCGAAATACCGCGCTGATTATTTGGGGACTTTACATTGTAGGTACATATAATAGGATATCCCTTTAAAACTAAAAAATAAAGCTCCGTTCTAGAAAGCTTGTGGAATAATCAGGCCATAGTTGAAAGAGTTTGGTTAGTGTTAGCAGTAGTTTGTTAATAAGCTTTAGATTTAAATAAATTATATACAAATGATTTAAAAGAAAAAAAAAATATTTTAAGAAAATTCTCAGATTTGCTATATTTTAGAATTTTTAACGAACATTTTTAAGTGGTTATCAGCAAGCCTCGGCTGTAATGAATTGTCCATACATTTTAACCTGTTTGTAGTAATTTTTTTAACTTTAGTCTACCATTCTAAGCATAAATATTCAGATTTTCGTTATATGAAAAATAATTTTCCAAAAATTTATTATAGGTGTATAGATAGCCTCCCACTGTTGCCCTTGTTTATAACTTGTCATTATCACTTATATGCGGCATGCGGGTAAACAGTACAGCGCAAAAATCTTTTAAAGAACATGTTTAAAAATTACCGTTCATGTGCGCTAAAGTACATAACACACACACACGAACATCATACTATTGCTAAGTATTCATTTTTCTCGAATGGGAGAAGTTAAAAAAAGTCCCCCCCCCCCAAAAAAAAAAAAAAAAAAAAGAAAAATAATCAGTTGACCAGAGGGGCATTTTACACAGGAGAAAATCACCCTTTCAGCCACCCTTTGAAAGAAGAGTAATGGGAGTGGTGTTGAGACCCTTAGCCAGGGGGCTGTCGTCTCGATTGTTCCTGAGATTAATGGGGTGTGCTGGTGCGCACATGTTGGCAAATAAACCTAGAAGTATCGGATAACCATTCGCTTTCAATTTTACGTTTTCCACGTCAGGAATTAATTAAAAATAATATGTATTAGAAATAATCTTTGCAGGTACCCAAACAAAGTCTGTTGTGTTACAATTCTGCTGGCCAAATCGACAGCACTCTTCTAGTTTTTGAGACCTAATATTTGAGCCCATGTTTTGTTAGTTTCTTTTGCTTTCATTAACTCAAAACCATTGCAAGGATATGTTTGTATTGGACGTTATACGAATCTATTAACATCTGCATACGGTGTACATATATTTTTTAAGAACGAGATTTTTTTCAGAAATAACTTGAATATGAACTATATAAAATTCTAGCTCGTCAAACCTAAGCTATAGAGTGAAATCTAGCAATTTAATCCTGTTTTCAACCTTTGGAGAAAGTACGCCCATATTTAGATTATTTTCACCACTAGCATTTATGCAGATTGAATCCCTATGCAGTAAGTGCACAATGAAACAAAGTATGCAGTTAGATGAATGTTTTATGTCTGTTTTATTATACCAGGTGTTTCAAAATAGATGTTAGTTCCAGCGATTATCTATTAAACCGTAAGTGATAGAAAAATACTTCGTTAGAAAAGTTAGTCAAATTAAGTGTAGCTTTCAGATATGGCAATTATTTTACTAGGGGCTGTATACATATTAAAATACGAAATTTAACTTTTATATGGTCCCTCCTTTCCTATCTCTTATATTTAGAAAAAATTTGCTCTTCCTCTAGGAAAATTACTAAAAAAAAATTCCTGTGTCTCTAAGCGAAATAGTTAGCGAGGTATGCAATCTGAAAATCTTGGCATTTTTCGCTAAGCACTAAGGGGATGTCTCAAAAGTGCGTAAAATGTAATTACTTTTCAACTGATGTTAACTTATGAGAATAGTCACTCGATAGACACAGTTAACTCTTCAAATTCTAATTTAGCTAGAATTTTCCTATAAATCATGTTTGGCAGTTTTTAGTGAAAGTTACCACAACATAGTAACCTACGCCATTATTTTGTCAGTCTGTTTTACACTTTAGCATCCCTTTTCCAGAAGCGTGATGTAATTAGTGAATGACCCCCCTAAAAGACTAAATTATCGCTCATTTCATAAAGCAGTACCGATCATTTTAGGTAAAACTGTACCTATTCATTTCACACATTTGGACGCGTTTAATTGCTTTTCCCAACAATGGGATCTTATTTCTCTTTTATCAACTCATAGTGGGTCCCCTAAAGTAAAGATTTTTTCGCCTGAAAACTGACGCCAACACAGTAGGTAAAGTGGTGTAAGTCATCATTTTCAAAATTGATTTTCTCGCTAACTATTTCACTTAGAGACACGGGATGTTTTTCATTAATTTTCTTAGACAAAAAGCAACATTTTTCTAAGTGATAGGAAAGGAGGGACCGGATAGAAATTAAATTTCGTATTTTAATATGTATACAGCCCCCAGTAAAAAAATTGCCATATCTGAAATCTACTAATCATATGACTAGCTTTTCTAATTGAAAGTATGCTTCTATTACTTTTGGTTTAAAAGATAATCACTGTAACATCTATTTTGAAACGACCGGTATATTTTGATTAATTTGGGAGAAAAAGTAAAATTGTTGATTCTATGTTAAATTGTTTAGAAAAGCTTTAGCATATAAGCTCTGTGTTTCTCTTCCCTCCCTCGCTTTTTCAATATGGGCCTTTTTTTACTATTAAATATCATGTCTGTCAAAAGAGCATTTATTAAATTATGGATCATTCAAAAGTTATTTTAGCTTCACTGACTATATTGAAGCTATTAACATTATTTTCAGGGATGCTCTAGAGCGGATACATTCACAGTTTCTCACAACTCTCAGTACTACCCTTTGAGAAAGGCCATTCCCCTCTTTTAACAGCAAGCTTAAAAAACTAATGCCATACTACCCCACAGATTTTACTAGCACGTTCGAAGCCGCTTGATTGTATTTCGAACTTTAAACCCGATATAATCACCACCATTAAAATCTCATCAAAGGCATTTTAGTTTATGTATGTGTGTTATGTTTAACGTTCTGTATATACAGGGTGTCCAGCCTTAATGTGGCCCAATAGCTAATTCCCGAACCATTCGGTTTAGATATGTACTTTCAATTTGAAAAATGTTTTAAAAAAGGTAAAGGATGTTTTTACGTGCTTTTCAAACCAAAAAACCCATTTAGAAAAAAATTACAAAAATTAAATTTTTATACGGTCCCCAGGTCCTATCACTTATATTTAGGAAAAGATGCAGTACACAAAAACAAAGTAAACACAAAAAGTTTCATTTTATTACGATAAAAACTGACCAAGTTATGGAACTTTGAAAATCATACATTTCATCCATTTTCTCGGCCAATTTCAAGAAGCTAGTAAGGGACCGTCTCCAAAGTGAAATTAATTGGAACTCTGCCAGGAAACATTCGCTCTTGCACGTCACTCTTATGTAAATCGTTTTTAAAATTTAAAAGTACACACATTACGTTAATATTACAATAACTGAGTACTTAAGAAACAAAATTTATTCTGTGTACGTGTAAAACATAAATAAAATAAAATATTTTGGACGAAGAAAACTTTTCAAAAGCAGTTCCAAAAAAATAGACTTATTTGCCTGCGGCTTCAGACGGATTTGCTGCTGTACTGATCATGGCAAACGTTAAAAAACTGTTGTGTAGTCGCTTGGAATTGCATACAGTCGTATTCTAATATTACGAATTCTAGTACAGGAGAACGAGATGTATACAAATGAAGAATACTGCGAAATGGTACTGTTGTATGGGCAGTGTAATCGAAATAAGAGAGAGGCGGCAAGACTTTATGCCATTAAATTTCCCAGTCGAAGACATCTATCTTATTGTACAACTAGCTGAAGTACCCGTCCGCGACGGGTTAGTGAATGCAAATTTCCAAAAAGCAAGAACTTTCGTCAGCATTGTAGGAGTACACAGAATGAATGTAGTATGTTGCCAAAGTAAAGAAAGCGAAGTTATAGTTTTTATGTATTGTTAAAATATTACAGGTTAGAGAGTAACTAAGTAATACCATTTGATTCGCTTTAGTTGTAATTATGGGATGCGCGAATGAATATTTACACATACTGAAATAATTTTCGCAAAATCTCAAAATTTAATCAACATTTTGAAAAATTGGAAGCCTAGAATTTAAGTTGAGTGACAACCTATCATGTCACCCAAATTCGTTTCATTCCCTGCAGTCTTTATTTCGTGATGCTGGAACAATTTTCAGCATTTTAAAACGATTTTCGCAAAATCTCAAAATGTAATCAAAATATTTTTAAAATTCAACGCCTATAAATTAAGATTAGCAACTACCTATCATATCACTAAATTTCGTATCATTCGTATTAGTCGTTATTACGTGAAGTTTGAAGAAATCATCATTAAACGTATTTTGAGAGAATTTTCACAAAATCTCAAAAATCTAATAAAAATGTTTAAAAAATTGGACTCCTATAGTTTATGTTGAGCAACCATCTATCGTGTGACCCAATTTCATATCATTCGCTTTAGTCGTTATTACGTAATACGGGAACAAAGATTCACTCAGTTTTAAACGATTTTCGCAAAATCTCGAAATCTGATCAATTTTTTTTAATTAGATGCTTATAGTTTAAGGTGAGTGACCACCTATCATTTCACCAAATATCATTTTTTCACCTTTGCAGTTATTACGTGCTGTGCGAACACAAATTTACGCAGTTTGAAATGATTTTCGCAAAATCTGAAAATCTAATCAAGATTTTTTAAAAATTCGACGCCTATGTTTTAAGTTGAGTGACAACCTATCATGACACCAAATTTCATATCATTCGCTTCAGTCGTTTTTACGTGATGCTTAAACGAAAAAGGCGTCACGGACAGAATGACAGACAGACAAACTTTTTTTTGAGGGTCGCATCGGATTCCCGGGTGCTTGAAACGGATAGAAATCGCAAAATTTTTGAATTCCAAGAAATGTACAGACAAAAGTCTAATTTTATTTATATAGATTACTTAATGCGGGAACAAAGATTCACTCAGTTTTAAACGATTTTCGCAAAATCTCGAAATCTGATCAATTTTTTTTAATTAGATGTTTATAGTTTAAGGTGAGTGACCACCTATCATTTCACCAAATATCATTTTTTCACCTTTGCAGTTATTCCGTGATGTGCGAACACAAATTTACGCAGTTTGAAAGGATTTTCGAAAAATCTCAAAATCCAATCAAGATTTTTTAAAAATTCGACGCCTATGTTCTAAGTTGAGTGACCACCTATCATGACACCCAATTTCATATCATTCGCTTTAGCCGTTTTTACGTGATGCTTGAACACAAATTTACGCAGTTTGAAAGGATTTTCGCAAAATCTCAAAATCCAATCAGGATTTTTTAAAAATTGGACGCCTATGTTTTAAGTTGAGTGACCACCTATCACGACACCCAATTTCATATCATTCGCTTCAGTCGTTTTTACGTGATGCTTAAACAAAAAAAGCGTCACGGACAGAATGACAGAATGACAGACAGACAAACTTTTTTTTGAGGGTCGCATCGGATTCCCGGGTGCTTGAAACGGATAGAAATCGCAAAATTTTTGAATTCCAAGAAATGTACAGACAAAAGTCTAATTTTATTTATATAGATTGCCCGTGCTGTTCAACGCTTGTATAGAACTGGGAGTTGTCATAGAGGTATTCCCTTGTCTCGTGCCACACCTTCAAGCTTGCGGATACCCGCTGACGATGTTCTAGGATATGACCTGGCTCATCCTGAAAGTAGTGTCCAGGATATTAGCATGGTTTGTTCCTACTCAAAATCGACAGTGTGGAACATATTACATACGTACTGTAGCGTAGTGCGGTCATCGACCCACATCGTCTTCTCCCCCTGGGGTCAAGAGAGCTGACCCCCGATGAATGGGGAGTGAGAGGTTTTTGGAAGGGAGGAGGGAGATGGCTTTTAGCGAGAGAGGAGGCAAGTTCTCCGTATGAACTGCTCCGGGGTTGGTACTCGCGTAATTTTTCATCATGTGCCTGTACATAAATACTGTAAATATTTCTGTAAATAAAACTTATTATTTTAACTAAGCCTCAGAGAATCACGCTACCACTGTGGCGCTACGTCACAGTCTAGAATTGGTGGCAGCGGTGGGATGAGTCCCCTGGCGAATGTGATCAAATCGATCTTAGCGGAAGAATGAAGGTCGACCCGACCCTAATGAAAATGACGGAGGCCGCCCTGGCTTTATGTAAAAACGGAGAGTCGCCCCGACTCTAGTGGAGCTGGAAGAGGCCGTCCGGCCTTTATGTTCCCGAATAACGGAGAGTCGCCCCGACTCTAGTGGAGCTGGAAGAGGCCATCCGGCCTGAGGTTCCCGAATAACGGAGAGTCGCCCCGACTCTAGTGGAGCTGGAAGAGGCCGTCCGGCCTTTATGTTCCCGAATAACGGAGAGTCGCCCCGACTCTAGTGGAGCTGGAAGAGGCCACCCGGCCTGAGTTTTCCAGAAAAGCGGAGAAGGTCGCCCTGGCCTTATTGGAAAAGAGGAGGGTTACCCCGACCCTAGTGGATGTGACGGAGGCCGCCCTGGCCTTATTGAAAAGCGGAGAGTCGCCCCGACCCTTGTGTAGCTGAAAGAGGCCACCCGGCCTGAGGTTTGCGAAAAGCGGAGAAGGTCGCCCTGGCCTTATTGGAAAAAAGGAGGGTCTCCCCGACCGTAGTGGAAGTGACGGAGGCCGCCCTGGCCTGATTGAAAATCTGAGAGTCGCCCCGACCCTTGTGTAGCTGAAAGAGGCCACCTGGCCTTAGTTTTCCTGTGGCCTTATTAATAAGAGAAGACGGTCACCCCGATCCTGTTGGACGCTCCCGTGTTTCGCTGGTTGGGACAGCAGGTCTCTGGCTCAAGCTGGTCATCCAGACCCTGAAGAATACTGTGTTGAAACTAATTTTCAGCCCTAGCGTTCCCGATTTAGACAACCGTATCCGAACTGAGAAAGAGTTATCCCGACTCCGAAATCACTGTGTGGACAATAAACGAACTTATTAACTGTGAACTTTTGTGTAAATTACAGACTGCACCGGGTGCAAAAGGATATTATACAAAGATTTCTCCTGAAAGAGGGGGTAAGTACCTTGATTATACATTGGGGCAATTAATTAAATGTTTAAAAAGTTCTATTCCAAATTTAAATCAATTTTAAAATTTTGGGAAATTAAGATAAAAATTCCATTAACTTGGGTATTTTGGAACCTGAAATGATTGTTGTTAAATTAAGTTATTGAGTCAAAAGAAAGCAATGGTTTAATTTTCTATATTCAAGTGTGTTTATTGCAAATGTTGATTTTTAAGTATTCATCTTGGAACAAGTTAATAATATAAAATAGGATCTTTTAACATATTGTGCATGTTTGTGTATTACAATCTTTTTCTTGAGTATTTTTTAATTGTGAAGAAAATTTGGTATTGAGAAGTGCAGTAGAAGAGTTTAATATTCTGGTGTATCACATATATGTTAATATAATTACTGCTATTGATTTTAATTGCCTAGATGGTATAGATTGTTGCTTTTATTTAATTAAAAATTTTCCTGGTATTTGCCTCACAAATCATAATGGCTTTTTTGGGAAAGGCAAGAAAATGCGACCTGCTAAAATTGGCAGACGAGTTAGGTTGCGAAGTGGACGAAAATTTGAAAATGGTCCAAATCAAAACTCGAATTTTAGAGAGCGATGATTATGACGAAGAGTTCGTCAAGAATTTACTAGAGAGTATTTTGTCAGAAAGGGCGGAGCAAGAGAAAGCTACCACTGAACGATTAAAGCAGGAACAGGAACAAAATTTTGAATTAGAAAAAAAGAAATTGGAACTTGAAATTGTGAAACAAAATGGGGGAGGAAATTCTAACAAGGGAAGTTGTTTTAAAGGGGAAATTCAAAAGTTTATGCCTAAATTTAATAGTAAAGATGATGATATTACATTATTTTTGTCCCTCTTTGAGCGTCAAGCTAAAGTTCTGGAAATTCCAGAAGATCAGTGGGTAACTCAGTTGATTGGATTGTTACCCACTGAGATTGTCCATATCATCGCCCGGGAACCCGAAGAAAGGGGAAGGGATTATCGACTAGTAAAAGAGTTACTACTACAGAGATTTAAAGTCAGCGCAGAAAAATTTCGGCAACTATTTGCTAAACATCAAAAATCTCCAGAGCGTACTTGGTATGATTTTTTTTATGAGCTACAAACGTATTTTGAAGGCTGGCTAGAAGGTTTGAAGGTTGATAGCTTTGACAAGCTAAAAGACTTGATGATCTCTGATCAAATAAAAAAACGCATGCCCATAGAATTTAAAGAATATTATCTCGATGAATGGGCCAGTATCATTTCCCCCAAAGATCTTGTGACAAAAATTGAGGAATTCGAACAAGTGCGGAAAAACCTAAAAAAATCCCCTCTGGTTACGACTAACCGGGAAAGGCCAATAAATAAGATAGACGGTAAGAAAAAAGTATCGAATGATAAAGGGGGAAAGTTTACCGAGCAGGTGTTTGAAAAACGCAGAGTTGTAAGCTGTTTCGCTTGCGGGGGTCCGCACTATAAGGCTCAGTGTCCGAAATTAAAGGAGCGAAAAGAGAGTGCTGTTGTAAATAATCTTTTTGTTGGGGGTGGGGAGATAGAGTCATGGTTATCTCCTTTCATCTCAGATGGGACTGTTAACGGCATAGCATCCAAATTGCTTAGAGATTCTGGTAGCACCATTGATTTGGTGACTAGAAAATACGTCACGCCGGCTGACTTTACAGGCGAAACTGTTTGGGTCCGACAGCCTTTGACCTCTGAAGCCGTGTGTTTGCCTTTGGCTCATGTGTCGTTAAGCGGAGAATTCGGCCAGATAATGACCAAGGCAGCTGTGATTTCAGATGACCTAGATCAAGGCCATTACATTTTAGGAAACCGGACAGCTAAAAAATTGGAGAATCATAACCATTTGTCAGCCCCAGGACCAGAGGTCGTAAATGCAGTACAGACGAGGGCCCGCAGTAAACGTGAGAAAGAGGGGGAGCAAACAGAAAACCTTTCTTCACGAGATGAGGTTTCGGGTGTGAAGATAAGGGAAAGTGAGAATTTAGAGTCGGAAGTTGACACGGCTATTGTGTTACCCGAAATACAAAAAAGTGAGGATGGTTTATCTCTGGCCGGGATAAATCGGGCAGATTTTATTGAGATGCAGAAGATATGTCCCACACTTAAAGATATTACTATTCTGACTAACAAGCCATATGAGCATGCTGAGAAAAGGGGGTATGAAATAGAAAATGAAATCTTATTTCGATTACAAGAGGACCACCTCGGGAAGGTAAGAAAGTTAATTGTTATACCGGAGAAGCTTAGTCCACAGATTATGGCGCTTTGCCACGAAGGGACCTCCGGCCATATGGGAGTTACGAAATCAAAAGATAAACTCCTGAGATATTTTTTCTGGCCGGGCTGCTACAAAGGCGTAGAAGCCTATGTTAGGTCGTGCGATGAGTGCCAACGGGTGGGAAAGCCTAGCGATAAGAAGAAGGCCCCTCTGAAATTAGTACCGGTAATTTCGGAAATATTCTCAAAAATAAATATAGACGCCTGTGGCCCTTTACCTGAGACTACAAGTGGGAAAAGATATTTAATAACAGCTTTGTGTTTGTCATCGAAGTGGGCCGACGCGATAGCTGTTGCGGATATTAAATCTACTTCGGTAGTGGACGCTCTATTAAATGTGTTCAGTAGGATTGGCTTCCCTAAGGAGGTACAGTGTGACCAAGGGACGTCGTTCATGAGCGCTCTCACTACGGGATTTTTTGAAAAATTTGGCATTCGCGTATGCCGAAGTTCTGTGTACCACCCACAGACGAATTCGATTGAAAGATATCACAGAACGATTAAGAGACTTCTAAAGGCTCTGTGCTTAGAAGCAGGGTCCGAATGGGAGAGCAGTCTCCCACTGGCGCTTTTTGCGTTACGGACAGTTAGGCACGAAAGTACTGGGTTCACTCCGGCTGAACCAGTACATGGAAAAAATTTGAGAACGCCTGAAACGTTACTTTTTGAAAAATGGACTGATACTAGTGATAACGAGGATTTGGTCACCGAATATATTTTTAACATCATTAATAGGCTAAAATTATGCCAAGATTTAGCGGTTGAAAACATGAAAGAGACCCAACTCAAAAGAAAGGTTTGGTATGTTAGGAATGCCGTTAAACGAGAGTTTCGCGAAGGTGATTTGGTTCTCGTTTATACCACGTTTAAGCCTAATAAACTAGCTGTGCAGTGGATCGGTCCTGGCGTTATCCAAAGCAAGATCTCTGAAACCAATTATCTGGTAAAAATGCCCGGTAAAAAAGAGCGTACTCAGGTTTACCATGTAAATATGTTAAAGCCTTATTATAAAAGACCTGAGGTGATAAATTTTATAACGTGCGAGGAACAGCAAGATTGGTGTAAGGATGACGAGGTAGATTTTCCGTATCTGGAAACAAATCCCAACATTTATGAATTTACCGAGATCTTACACAAATGTAATTTGGAAGGGCGCCTAGAACCCCAGCAAATTGAGCAGCTCCAAAAGCTATTGCACAAATATTTAGCCAGTTTTTCTAATGACCCTGGCCTCACCGATCTTGTGGTGCATGATATAGATTTAACGGATGAAAAACCTATTAGGAGTAAACCCTATCGAGCTTCACAACGCCAAAATCAAATTTTAAAGACAGAAATACAAAGAATGTTAGATTTAAAAATTATCGAGGTTGGAGAGTCTGATTTCCAAAGTCCCATGGTCTTGGTCGAGGCTCCTGGTAGAGATCCCCGGCCCTGCATCGATTACCGTAAGGTGAACGAGATTATCCGTACAGAATTTTATCCTTTACCTAACATCGAAGAAAGGGTAGAATTGGTATCTTCTGCGAAATACATCAGCGTACTAGATCTGGCAAAAGGGTATTGGCAGATCCCCTTGAGTCCCCGAGTTCAAAGGGTTGCCGCTTTCGTAACGAGTTTTGGTAGCTACCGCCAGTTAAGGCTCCCCTTCGGGCTAAAGAATGCCCCGTATTTCTTTAGCAAATTGATGGCTGAAATATTGAAAGGTTGCGAAACTTTTGCGGTCCCCTATTTGGATGATATTGCGATTTTTTCCGACAGTTGGGAGTCCCACTTAAAGCACTTGGACTATGTGCTAAGTCAAATAGAGAAAGCGAAATTGACCATCAAGCCTTCTAAATGTCAGTTTGCGCAAGATCACGTAAAATATTTGGGGCACATTGTTGGGCAAGGGATACGCAAACCAGCAGAAATAAAGGTTCGTGCAATAGTAGATTACCCGGTTCCTAGATCTAAAACGGAAATTCGTGCCTTTTTAGGACTAGTGGGGTATTACAGCAAATACATCCCTATGTTCTCTGTAATTTCTGCGCCCCTCACTGATGCATTGAAGGGAAAGGTAAAAAAGGGTTCCGTCATGTGGACAGAAGAGTGCGACAAAGCATTCCGTAATTTAAAAACAAAGTTGATCGAAGACCCAGTGCTCTATGCTCCAGATTATAGCAAAGAGTTTCTGGTTCAAACAGATGCATCAGACGCGGGAATGGGCGTCGTTCTTTCTCAGTTGAATGACAAGAAGGAAGAACATCCAGTCCTGTACTTGAGTAAGAAGTTTTCGCCTGCTGAGCGAAAATATGGTACAACTGAGAAAGAATGCGCTTCTATAATTTTTGCAGTAAAAAAGCTGCATTATTATTTAGATGGTCAGAAGTTCACGATCGTGACGGACCATAACCCTTTGGTGTGGCTAAAAACGAATGCCAGTTCAAATCCCAGATTGATGAGATGGGCTTTAGCCCTGCAACCGTACAACTTTGAAGTAGTACATCGATCTGGTAAAAGCCACCAAAACGCAGATAGTCTCAGTCGATCTGTGGACGGATGAGTTTCCTGAGAAAGGACTAATGAATTAATATTATCTCAAGTGTTATCCCAGACTAAGTTTCGTTTTGTATTATTGTTTAAATTGTTTCTATTTTATATTTTCGCGATAAGTAGAAGAATTGATACTGTTAATTGTATTTTAATTTCTCTCGCCTTGCTTTCTTTTGAACTGCCCCATATGTGCTCAAGGTATTATTTGTGAGTGTGTAACTGTAAAATCTTTCCCTTGAGATGGAAAAGATTTTTTCTTAAGGGGGGGAGAGTGTCTGTAGCGTAGTGCGGTCATCGACCCACATCGTCTTCTGCCCATGGGGTCAAGAGAGCTGACCCCCGATGAATGGGGAGTGAGAGGTTTTTGGAAGGGAGGAGGGAGATGGCTTTTAGCGAGAGAGGAGGCAAGTTCTCCGTATGAACTGCTCCGGGGTTGGTACTCGCGTAATTTTTCATCATGTGCCTGTACATAAATACTGTAAATATTTCTGTAAATAAAACTTATTATTTTAACTAAGCCTCAGAGAATCACGCTACCACTGTGGCGCTACGTCACAGTACGGTGCATTTCCTTATCGTCCAATTCTGGCGCAGGAGCTAATGCCTGGAGACCAGTTGTATACATCTCGTTCTCCTATACTAGAATTCGTAATATTAGAATACGGCTGTATGCAATTGCAAGCGACTACACAGCAGATTTTTAACGTTCGCCACGATCAGTATCGCAGCAAATCAGTCTGAAGCCGCAGGCAAATAAGTCTATTTTTTTGGAACTGCTTTTAAAAAGTTTTCTTCGTCCAAAATATTTTATTTTATCTATGTTTTACACGTACACAGAATAAATTTTGTTTCTTAAGTACTCAATTATTGTAATATTAACGTAATGTATTTACTTTTAAATTTAAAAACGATTTACATAAGAGTGACGTGCAAGAGCGAAAGTTTCCTGGCAGAGTTCCAATTAATTTCACTTTGGAGACGGTCCCTTACTAGCTTCTTGAAATTGGCCGAGAAAATGGATGAAATGTATGATTTTCAAAGTTCCATAACTTGGTCAGTTTTTATCGTAATAAAATGAAACTTTTTGTGTTTACTTTGTTTTTGTGTACTGCATCTTTTCCTAAATATAAGTGATAGGACCTGGGGACTGTATAAAAATTTAATTTTTGTAATTTTTTTTAAATGGGTTTTTTGGTTCGAAAAGCACGTAAAAACATTTACCCTTTTTAAAACATTTTATAAATTGGAAGTGCATATCTAAACCGAACGGTTCGGGAATTAGCTATTGGGTCACATTAAGGCTGGACATCCTGTATATGTACAACAACTCATTCATGCATTTTTATCGTTTGGTACTTTGGGGGCCCCCAAAAAATGCTTGCAACCGGGCCTCTTCAGATAGAAGGCCGGCTCTGAGTCCTGGGTAATGTAGTTACTATTGTGGTTGCACTAGAGAAAAGCTGCGAACGTTACTATTTTTCAATGGGACTAATTCATTAAAAATATAATTTTTGCTTTCTACATATTTTTGTCAAAAAACGCATATTTTTCAGAAATTTATAGATTTCAAGCTCGATGTGCAAGTCCTAGAAATTGTCACAGCCCCTTCAGATTTTGCATCATCTTGTTCATAACAATATACAACTTGCAAAATCTCGGGAGCCTAATAATTCGAAAAAGAATTTTTTTGGTCGATTTTTTAAAAGAAGTCATATTTTTCAAAAATTTCTAAATTTCAAACTCGATGCGCAATTCCAAAACGTTGTCATAGAACATTCACATTTTACACATGTCTTATTTATATCAATTTACAACTTTTGAGAAGACCTCAGGAGATAACGATTTCGAAAAAAAAAAAAAAAAAAAATGGATCCACCCTACTGTACAGTAATGTTAAATCAGCTTTGTTACATGAAAATGAAAACAAAAATATCTTTGTAAGTTGTAAGAAAAATAAATTAAGTAACTGTTTTGAACGTTAAATTTACAGAAATACCTGTGGCCACGTTACTAAAATTTAAACTTCCATGCAACCTGAATATTTCATGAAATTGCATTTTTTTAGTAACTAGGGGCCAAGGCCCCTAGACTCGCTACGCTCGCTTTTCGTATGAGGCATTCGGCCCCTAATAAGGCTTATTCGTAAAAAAGACATAATTTCAACACACAAAACCCGAAGATTGGATCAGATAGAATGTTACTGAGCTACACATTGCTTGGTTCTTGCATGTTCATTGGTACATAAAAATTTAAACTTCACACTACAGTAGATCCCCTCCTCCTAATAACACAGAAGATATTTTGTTATGGGAATCCGTGTTGTACGGGTCCTGAGCTATACTCCACCTGGAGTGTGGACTCCGCTTATAATCGCTGGAAAAATTATTCGCACTCCTCAGAAACACAATTATATTTAATGTTGCCATTCAAAAGTTACATTAATTAGGAGCTAAAGCGTAATAAAATCAGAACATCTGTTTCAGATGTATTTTTAATAATGTAAAACCTATTTGCCACACATGGCGATTTTTCATTATTTGGCGACTTGCGTACATGTAAAGTTAATAAAAGCTACGGAACAGATAGGATAGCTTGCCACCAATGGCGACTTTTCATTATTTGGTGATTTACACATGCTCACAACCTATAATTACTGTTCATTTAAGGTTACCGGAAAACCGTTATCCATATTTTCATTTACATAATCGTTTGCAGATTGGCGTATTTAGTACCACGAATTATACCATCTTGTTGCGCTAGCAAATATCCAAAGTGTACTGTAACTGCTATAATGGCATAGTTAACGCCACCAAATATTTCTAATGGTAGCAAATAATCCAGCTGGACCGAACCGGCTTTAAAATAATCTGCATTTTAATTATTTTTCATTTTCAAGATATTAGTTATTTTGTTTTGGAAAAACGGATAATTGCTAATTCTAAACGCCAGTTGTCTAAGCGAACTTACTATTTGAAAATTGTCAACTTTGAGTAACACATTTTGAGTTACTTATTTCATGTAGTTTTTATTTTGGCGCAAAATGGGTGTATTTCTACTTCATGTTTGACAATTTCACGTGATACTACATACTTGGAAATGCTTTGTTGCAAAGGAATGAATGATTTTATGCCAAATCTGGCAACCATTCTGTTTATTTTTTCAGTTTTTTATTAATATCTTCTAAAATAATTCGATTTTCGAAATTTAAGTCAGCTCAACCGGGTCCTCGGAATTTTTCGAATCTGTGGGCACCTTAGTCAAAACTTAAATCCCCACGGTTTAGGAGGAAATAGGCCAACAAGCTTTGACAGCGCCAGCGACCTTTACTTTTTTTTAGAATACAGAGATACCCAAATTAAATTTCATGCTGTTCTGGAAACTCGCGGAATCTTTTCGCAATCGAAAGATTTCGTTTTGTGTACACAGCTATTCTCATGTCTATGCAAAAGATTTATTTGTGAAAAAAAAAAAAAAAATGATAATAAACTGTGTAATCTAGAAAATCTTTTTTAAACGAATTTGAATCCTAATTGTATGACGTCATATTCACTTGAAAAGGGTAATTTTGTCACGCAAATGATTTACTTTTTTGACTCTCGGAAATAAAATGGTGCTGAAAATAGCGAAAAATCGCTTAAAAAGGAGGGAACGGATGGATTTTCAGATTTTTAAAGAAGCGCAGATTGTTTTCTATATTTTATACATGATCATGAAAATTTTCAAGCGGATCGTGCAAACGGTGAAGAAGTTATTAGGCTTTCTGTGTTAACTTTGTAAATTTCACGCGATTCTAGATACTTAGAAACGTTTTGTTGCAAAGGAATGAATGATTTTATGCCAAATCTGGCAACCATTCTGTTTATTTTTTCAGTTTTTTATTAATATCTTCTAAAATAATTCGATTTTCGAAATTTAAGTCAGCTTAGCAGGTTCCTCGGAATTTTTCGAATCTGTAGGCACCTTAGTCGAAACTCAAATCACCACGGTTTAGGAAGAGATAAGTCCATAAGCTATTGACAGCAGCGGCAGCGACAGCGGCCCTTACTTTTTTAGAATAGAGAGAATCCTAAATGTTTAAACCAGTAAGTGTCCCTTATACTTTTAAGAAAACATTTTCTATGGCTACACTTGCTCATTAACAGGAATAATTCAAAAACCTGTACCTCGTACAATTGCAAATACACATTTACAGTAGCTTAAACTCTAATTGCTTCTCCCTTAGGGAAGAAAGGGCGGAGCTCCCTCTCCCTGTTGTTGTTATTAAAAAAATTTTGCAAAATGTTACATGAAGTAATCCAATTTATTTGAGCAATAAGAAAACATCATGTTGTTGATGCCAACACTTTCAGTTCCAGCACCAGCAAGATCTGGTCCATGCATCTCATCAAAATCAAAGAAACAAAAGTGGATGTGAAGAAACGTCCTCACCTCAAGTGCAAAACCCAAACAATGATGAATATGTTCACGAGGAGGCAGATTCACTTTGCACTTGGCCAGTTTGGGAAGACTCCACTGTCAAAATCAAAAGTCATACATTTTAAATGGTCACTGATATGTCGTGAGACAGCCGTTTGATCTGCTCTGTCAACCTCAAACTTCAGAACCTACCCCCCCCCCCCCCCCATGGGTGCTTACAGCCATACCAGTGATGAAGAGGAGAGGTGATTAAATTCTGTCTATAACTATTTTTTTTCACTGAGATTAACATATCGAAATTGACAGATTAGTCAGTTGTCAGTCTCTGTGGAAACCCCTTTTAGCAAGAACGTCAGAAACTTCATTTCCTGTAACAATGACATGGGAAGGATCCACTGAAGGTGGACATCTCGATTTTTGTTCAACAGTTTCACTTTTTCAAGTATTTGAATGCCAACACAATCATTAACTCGATTCCAGCCCTTTAGGTTTACAAGAAAACATAATTTCAGCACCTGAAATGATGTCTTGACATCTACTAAAATTCTGTCATTACAATTTCTACAAACAATTAATGGACACTACTATACAATGTATTTAAAAATTTATTATGCATGATGTAGGAAATACAGATCTTTGAGGCATATGACATGAGCAAGAAAGATATTATGCATGTTTTTAATCTTAAATACAAAGAAAATGTTATAAATTTAATCATTCAGCACATCAAATAGAGAAAATTTACAGTAATTCAGCACAGTACTGATGAAATGTGCACCAACATGCATCATCTATGATCCCTACATCACAGCAATTAGAATGCAGATTTATATATATGTATATAAAATTTTCCGACAATCTTTCGTGGATATTTCTTTTAAAAATATGTCCTATAACACTGATTATTATGAATATTAAATTTTTGGTTAAGACAAAATCTATCACGATAGCAAACTTAAGATTCATACTTTGGAAATTCATAAGTTAGATTTTTTAAAATCCCACAGGAAACTATCTTTTAAAAAATCAGCATTGGAATGAAAATCTAACCCCACCTATTTCACTTCTACTCTATGAAAGAGCAGAATTCACAACAAACATTATGAGGTATTAATCTAAATGCAAAAGTTTTTTTTTTAATCAGTTTAAGTTTATAATAGAATATTTTTTTTCATAGAACTAGCTTTTTTATATACAATAAAAGGCATTTTTTAAAACAAGCACAATTCTTAATTTTCTATCCAGAAGCATGTGAGCAGAATTAATTATATTTTAAATAGCACCATAATTTAGTTATTCAATAAAATTAATAAGTGAATTATATTAATTCTTTAGAATATTTTATTTATATATCCTGAGAGTTATTTGACATATGATCAAATAACTTAATTGTTTTATAGTACTCCAGGTTAGATTACTATCAATAACGAACAATTATTAGTAGCTTACAAACAGTCTAATATTTAATATAGAAATCTTTTTAATATTTCAAGTTAGCAATAATAACAAGTAAAATATATTTGGATAAGAAATACCTAAAGCATTTGATGTTTTTCTTTCCTTTTCCCTCATAATTTGTAAGTCATTCTAACTGTTTAGATTAAAAATATAATTGCTACAAGTTTTGTGTAAATAACTTGTGCATGATACCATTTTTTCCCCAGCAAGATAAGTTGACTTTTTTTTTTTTTTAAATCTAAAAAGGAGACAAAAACTTACGAGGTTCTCATTACATGACCACAGTTCAATCAATTTAGTCAAACATAAACAAAGAGCTCTTGTGCCACTGTAATTTTATCACAAAGAAGAAAAAATTTATGGGATTAAAACATAACAGTATGAGATGAGGGAGTACTTCTTAGCAGTCTGACATTAAAAATACTGAAAATATTGCAATTAAAAGAGAAAAACAATGTTATTTTGTTTTGTGTGAATAATATTTGCCTTTACACTATTGACTAATAAAAAATGTGGAATTACCAGTGAAATTTCCTTTTTTCCCAACGATAAAAGGTGATAGAAGAACATTATGTGGACTTTCATCCAAAAAACTGATACAGTAAACCCCAAGGCATTTGTGGTGCTGAATAGGATTACTTTATTAAATGGTGCAAAATGTATTATAATCAGTACAGTGCTCATCAGTGATACCCCAAAAGTATACATCGAACTTCAGTAAAAATTTTATCTCAGGACAAAGTCAATAAATGGGTAAAAAATTAAGTCAAAAAAGTTTATATTTATTATTTTATATATATAAATGAATTGTTTCCTTTTTCCGATTGCTAAATCATGTTGGCTGGACTACAGTCATAAATTAATTCGAGTTTTCTTTGAAAATTTTTGATCCTAAACATGGTAATATGTTTACCCTCATCCTTAGAAATGAAGCTCTTTTTTTCATCAATTTTCAGACTAGAATCTTTTTTTTCTTTTTCTTTAGTAGCAAAGGGGCAACAGGATTCCTACTGTAAATTTTCATGAAAAAGCAATTGTTAGAAACTTCAGGGATAACATGTAAAGCCAACAATAAAAAAACCCCACACCCGTTCTCTCTTTATGTATTTAAGTATTTTGACACTATAGTATTAATAGACCAGCAGTGAATCATAAGATTTCTGGCTGATTAAAAAGGTGGTTAAAGAAAAGAAGAAGAAAAAAAAATGTTCAAAGGCGGTTACACAAAACATTGGAAGAATAAACATATAACAGTTTATTTTCCTTTTCTAAAGTTAGGTTGTTCATAAAACTTTACTATCCAGAATGTTATGTGGCTTAATTAGAATTCTGCTCCCAAAAGGTTGAAAAACCTCAAAAGGTGGTGGTGGTGTGTGTATGTGTGTGTGTGTGGGGGGGGGGACTGCAATGGAATAGGACATGAAAATTTACTATCAGGCAGTAGGAGAATCAGGAAAGATCTCCTACGCCAGGATTTAATTCAAGATTCTTAAATTAAAAGTTGAAAAAAGAATTCAATTTTAAAATATAAACACTTTCAAACACATTCAATACTGAAACTTCCATATTTTTATATTCTGTGTGCATAAAATTATACTTTGAAGAATTTATTCTATGCTTTAGAGCAAAATAAGTTTTGTTTTACTGCTGTCATTACTCCCTAAACAAGAAATTACAAGAAAAGAATTCATTAAAACAAAATAAACACTAAACATATTTTAACCTAAACAAAATAGTAGAAGAATAAAAAATTTTTTCATGAAATTAATAATCTTTTAAAAAAACAATGACACTCATATATTCATGAATATGTGACCATTTCATACATGTAAAAATAATAAATAAAATGTATAAAATGAAACAAACAACTATAACACAATACTTCATAAAATTTAAGTAATAAATAACATAAGATATGAAAACAAAATATAAATTTTACAAGCTCTATTAATTACTTACAAGTATACTATTAATATAAACATCTATAACTAATTAATACCAATCATTAATTTCCATGGTCTAACTTTCAGCTCAGTTGATACTGAATTTTAGTTTATCTTTCTTAATGTTTATTTGTATTAATAAGAGTTACTTGAAATTTTAATTTGAAAGTAAAGAAATGTTTCCTTCTGATTACTGCAAAATCATCAGTGTGATAATTCAAATAAAGTAGAAATTGTTATTAATGAAAAGAATACGTAACCAATACAAAATTTCTGTCTAAACTGCAAGATATACTGCTCAAATCTACAATATTACACCTTTTATAGACTAACAAATAAAAATTTTTGTATTCAGCCTAAATTTTTCTGCATGTTTCCAAAAGCAAACCAATACATAAATATACCTTATCAGATTAGAGTGCCAGAGAAAATCGCCCAATTTTGTTGGATAAAATTTCCTATGGTGAGTTATATGATCCTATTTATAAAAAAAAAAAAAAAGAAAAGAAAAGAAAAGTTATTATTGTCAAGTTCTTTTGGTATTTTAACAAAACAAGAATTATGCAACTTAAACAGCATAAAGTCAGAGTCATGATGATGTGCTATAAGGACCCCCCCCCCCACCACCACCACCCAAGAAAAAAAGACATTGTTTACGGGTAGCAATTTGCTTCACTGTATACTTTGAGTCAGTAAAACGAGCCTTTTTTGTATAAATTAGCCCCACCAAAATGACATTGCTTTAGTCTACAGTTTTTTTTAGATCAAATAAGTTTTTAAAAAAATAATAATAAATCAACCGCTTCCTCCCAAAAAATTCTATATCTGTGTGCATGTGTTGGGGTTTGTGTGACAAAGGGGGCTATTTATGCCAAACCACCAGGTCAGGTAAAAAGCAGGTCTGAGCAGACCTGCTTTATAGCCCTAAATACCTAAGAGCCAAAGTTACAAATCACTTCCCTTCCTTGTTTTTCACCTTAATCATTAAATAATACATATTTTGAATATGTCTAAAACTTAAAATTATTATTACTCCCAGAAAAATTTCAGTATGCTATTACATTTCTGTACCAATCTATACTTTTGTGAACATTTTAATTTTGTAATGTACATATATGAATGAAATATTTTGTTAAATTTCGAGAGAGACAATAGGGATAAATGTTAAAACACCTACAATGCACTACTTATTGTCACTAGGACAAACAAATTTAAAAGAAAAGCATATTTAATTTTTAAATAATTTATTTTAAATATGACTGTTCACCCCAATGATCACCCTCATGATTTTTCAGATTATTTTAAACTAAGATTGACAGTAAAAAAATTTGAAGAATACATGTTTATTAGGAGTCAAAAATAAATAATGGTCACTTCATTTATTCATTAAGTATACCAAAATTATATTACTTATTCATATTCAAATGTTTCCATATGTTTGTTGCATATCTTCAGATTTAATTACTTTTTTTAAAACTAAAATTTGTATAATGAAAAATACAGGGCCTATTTTTTTTTTCTACTCTTCTAAATTCTTTAATAGCTATACACAAACAATATTTTTCTTCAGGAGCTATGCCCAGAAATTGCCTAGATATAAGACAGATATTGCATTGATGACATAGTGTTCAAATATCCACAAAGATAAATGAGCGCCTTTGGTCCATCATCCTGCAAAGGAAAGTATTAGCTAGGTGAAACTTTTTAAGAAGAAAAAATGGAACACTTTTATGTCTCTTATAAATAAAAGACTTAATATAGAGGGTGGTTGTACCTAATTTCTCCCTACAAGCATGTTCTGCAGCTAAATGAACGAATTGTAACCAAATTCGGCATATACACTACACATGAGACGCCAAGAGTGGCTCCAGACTGAATTCTCAGAAGGGGGCATTGAACTTTTTACATAGGTCTATAAATTATTCAAAATAATAATTGAACAAGTGAAATCATGACATATGTGAATCTGAAGTTGTAAAAAGAAATTTTGGAGGGAGCCATGGCTAAAAAAGTTCATAAAATGTCCATTAGATAGCACTTTTGAATGGAAAAATGGCAAATTCAACAATGGAAATGACTAACTCAAAATGTATAAACAACATCAACGTTCATTCAATAGATTTTAAGCATATGAACTGATCAGAGTATTTTTCTGAGCTGAATTCCCCTGCATAGGGCCAACTAGTGGAAATTTTTGGAACTGAAGTTTTTTTTTTAACTTCCCATTTCATGTACAGCCGATATTCCAAAGTTGGTGGCAATCTGCTCACCTGCTTCAGCTAAAGAATGTGGTTTATAGGAGAAATTTAACTAGGGCCCCCTGTATATCAGCCCAGCTCAATGTCAAGTTGGTAAATGTTTATACATACTATTAAAAAATTCTAACCTCAAGCAAAAATATTCTTCACTCACAACCTTGGCATTTTAAAACCAGCTGTCTTAATTTTACCTTTTTATTACAGCTATGGTTTTAGAATAATAATATAGATTTTTTAATCTAGTACTAGATTAGTAAAGGAATTTTTATCAAATTAACTACATTTTGTAAAATTTTTTAATTAAAATTATCGGGCCACTTTTTTTATTTTTAAAATGAAATCTTGAACTTTTGATTTTACTTTTTATAAATTCTGATGTAAATGTTGGAAACTGCACCAACAGAAACTGAATGCATTTCATTTATAATGACATAGTTAAGGTCTGCACAAATTTTCAGCTCTATGTGAATTTTCCCAAATTTTCACTTTTTTTTAAAAATGGGATCTATTTAGACTGGACAACCGATTTTTCAACCTTTGGCCTCGTATAAAATTTTTAGCAGCACAGTGATGGATGGGGACTTTTGACATTTCATTTATAATGACATATTGGAGATCTGTACCAAATTTCAGCTCTATGTGAATTTTTCTGAACTTTCACATTTTTTTTTTTTTGTCTATTTTGTCTGGACTATACAAGGACAGATGGTATCCCTAATTACAGAAAAAGCTACATTATATATATAACCACAGTTATATAATAAAATGTAAGTCTATATATATATAATACAATTAATGAACAATTGCTTTCAAAGTAAATACCTATTGATCTCTTATTGCTTTAAAAATTTTTAAATGTATCTTCTCAGTTTAGAACTTTTAATTATAACTTATGGTCATAAAATGTGTCTCAAAATTATAATTTTACAAAAAGCATTATGTTTTTATAGGTTTTTTTTTAAATTTATTTAGTCTTATACATACATATAACATATAAGATTAATTTTGTTCATGTTTCTATAAAGACTGAGTTTTTAAGGGTAAAGATTTTTTTTTTTTAATTTCAAGATGCTATCAATTGTTTATTAAAAGTATTTGGTGTGCTTTTATCCTAAGAGTTGTCATCTTAATAATGACACCATGCCTAAGCCTCATCTCCAGTGTAGGCATCACCTCATATTTTATAAGTGAATATATCCAGATATCCCAGTATTTTAAATAATGACATTCAGATGTACAATGAATTTATGAGTTTCCAACTTATCTATGTGACGATTGCATTAATGAAGGCATTCAAACTACTCTCTCGCTTTCAAAATGTGATCCATCATTGGTTTTTCTCACTTTACTTTAGCTTGGTCAAGCTACATAAATTCAATAAATCAAAGTCCATCAAAGTTTGTTATTTACTTAACCAGTTAAAAAATACTGAAAAAAAAGGGAAGGGTGGGGGGTGGGGGAGAGAATAAAGCAATCATAAGAATAATCCAAAATTAATTTTTGCATTTCCCTAAAAAATTATCAATTTTTGTATATTTTCCATTCATTATATTTGTATCAAATTTCAAATTTAAGTTTGACTTTGGTTTTAATACTTTTCTTAATCTCACTAAGTATTCATAATTGACATAATAATAACTAAAACAAAACCCATAAATCACATGCCACTACTTAGTGAATTTAACTTGCAAAGGAATCAAACATCAAATCCAATAATGAAAATTTCTGATTCAAATTACCTTTTTTTAAGCAATTACTATGCACAGCAGCTTGTTCTAATAAAAAATATACTTAAAAACATCATAACAAAAATGTAAATATTTTGTTTTCTATATATTAAAAAAAGCTCTATCAACAAAGCATTTAAGATTATTTTGTTCTATATTAAATTAAAAGCATCCTATTCTCTCACCTATATAAATGTATAAAAAGAGAAAAATAATAAAAACGTGTTTAAAAAGTACAAAGAATGAAATTTTAATTAAATCTTTTCATTTAAATATCTAATTATTCAATACTTAAAGTTACAAATGAATTATAAGCGATCATATTTTATGATAATTGCATAATAAAGCAATAACTGCATACAGATTTTTGAACATCTGATAAAAAAATTCATAATTTTAAAATGGTATCAGGCAGAAAGGAATGTGCACAATCTGGACCTAAAAAATTCATCAGTGATTGCTACTAAAGCTAAACTAAAGTACAAAACTAGGAAAACAGTTTGCTAAATCAAAACAAAGTACAAAACTATCACTTTTTTGCTGTTCTTTGTTTTCCTTCACCTAATGGGGAGAGGGAAGAGGGGTATTTTAAGATTCCTGTAAAAATATTTCTCCAGAAAATTTGGATTCTATTACTTTTTTTCAAATTCTTCTCCTTTAATAGTTCATTACTTGACAAATATGTATTCTTTTATTCTTGAAAAGCTGAACTTTTCATTATAAAAAGGAAATGGTTAGAGTTTAAAATTATTTTTAATAAAATTTTTATCTTAAAATGTACATTTGTTATATTTCTTAAAAATACAGTATAATGAATATATTAGGTTGTAACGTTTCCCGCGACCGCAAACTTCATCAGCACACAGTTCTCGTTGGCGTATTTGCTCATATTGTGTCAAACAATTTTTGGCATTTGAAAGAAAGAGGTTTACTTTATAACACTGTGTTGTGAAATCTGTAAAAAATATAGTTATCATTAAGTATAAGGTGTCTCAAATAGAACTATCCCTCTAGAGGATTAGAACCATCATTTACTTCCAGTTGTGTTGCAAAAAGTCAGCTACATAATATCAACGAATTATGAGCACAGCTTTAAGTACTATTGTTGTATCATGTGACACTGTGCAGGTTTGGTACCGAAAGTTCAAAAACAGTTATCTCAGGAGTTAGAAGTTAGTATTTCAGGCAGATATGGCAGAAAACTTTCGTTACAACCTGATACTTTTAATTTATGTATATAACAGCTTTTTAAGTCGGTCAATGTTATGATGAAATTAATTTTGTAATTCTAATGCTTTCACAGTAATTTATATCATTCTTGATACACTCTAAATCTTAACTTAGCAAAACATGCATTTAATTTTAGCACAAATTATAAAGTGATGTAAACACAGTATTTAAAGAGAAAATCAAAAAATTCCATAGCCAAATTTTAATTTAGATGAGTATATTTTACAATCAATGAATAAATTTTATGCAGATTTACTTGTGCTGGCTGATAATCATTAAACTGCCATAAAACATATTCTTTCAAAAATAGGATATTTCCGAACCTGTGGTGCATATCTTTAAATTTTTCTTGTATGAAGTTAATTTATATGCTTTGGAACAAAATATAATACATTTATAATTACATAGTTTTATTATTAAAGCATTACATAAAATTAAAAAAAAAAAAAAAAAAAAAAAAAGAAAGGGGAAAATCTAAATGTGGCAAGTTTTAAATAAAAGAAAATGCAAAAACAAACTCAAATCTTAAACAATGCTTCATAGATAAATGCATACTTTATTTAGTTTTTAATATTTCATATTGCAGCATCAAAATGTACACTTGTGTAAATTAGGATTACATCAATTACTGTATATTTCTCAACATATTAAAAGATAATATAAAATTGCAAAAATGGCAAAAATTTATAGTATATTTTAAAACGGTCTACAACTATTACTCATATTTTTGTAATGCAATGATGAAAACAATTACAAAAATTGTATGAGAAACCTGTTCCTAATAAAACAAATGACTTTATATAAAATTTTACAGCACTAATACAAATTTAGATTTGAACACATTAAAAAAAAATTAAACACCTACAACGCTTATTGTAATATTAATGTTTTTAATAAAAATCACTAAATTTTCAAACAGATTCATAATAATAGGCATAAAAAATAATGTAAAATATCAGATAAATATAAATTTCTTATAAAATAATAGAACAAAACTAACATTTCCAATAAAAATCCAAAACATTTAACACAAGACACTTTTTCAAAAAAAAAAAATTTCTATTACTTAATAGCATCTGAAGAAATATTTAATGGTATAAATACATTAAATTATAACTCACAAGTATTAATCTTGACTTTATTTTAAATCAAATAAAATATAAAAGAAAAAAATGTGAAAATGTAATAGGTCAAAATTTAGTTTAAAAGTTATCATGAAGTGCAAATGCAACACAAGTTTGAAACACTTCAGTCACTCAGAGTAAATCAGGATCCCACCACTTTTTGTGAAAGACAAGCAGTAAGATTTCAAATCTTGTGGCAGAAACAGATACAAAATAAATATTGCCACACAGCTTATCATTTCACAAAACTTTGATTTTCTTCTTTACAGATTGAATAAGTTGAGAACCATTGTTTTTAAAATATCTGCAAATAGATAAATATTTTTTACTAACATGCATTAAATCTCAAAATAATTAAAAATAAATTATACATCAACAATATATTTTAAATTTTAGGGTAAGAGGAGGAGGTGAGGAAAATATTTGTAGCAGCAAATATTTTCCTCATCCCTGGTTGGTTATTCTTTTTATTGTTTGAAAATAAATAAATAAATAATTTTTGTGACTTGTTTCCTTTACAAAATTTACTAAGTAGATGACTGTTAATGATAAAATGGATTTTGTAGTTCTGCTTTCTTAGCCTTTCATATCATAACTGATAATCACTGAACCTATTCAAAACATCCATTTGATCTTGACTCATATGCTAAAGCATTTAAATTAGGATAAATAAAACAATAAATTTGCTGCTAAAATTCTAATTATTAAAAAAAAATTTAGATTAAAAAATCATTAGTGTAACTATTATTATAGCCTCCCTAGAGGTCTCTACCCCCTAGTCTTACAATGGAAAATAAGGAATAGGAAAATATAAATAAGGAGGGCTTAACTCAGATACACAAATGTAAATGTTGTCTTGAAAGACATGCACAAAAGACAAAAACTATTTTAATATTTAGTATAGTAATATTGGAGAAACATACCACTTATGATTTATGGCTGACATTAATCTAAATCAGGTACTATATGCTGTGAAGTTTGTGTAGAATTTATTGCAGAGCTGTTTTCATGCGGACCTCGAGAGAGTGGAGCAGAATTGTTAGGCTTGCTGTCAACAGTATAGATTTTTAAAGCTTTTTCTTTTCTAGGAGAGTATGTTGACTTGAGATTTTTGTTAGATCTACAAAGAAAAGAAATAGAATACTTAACTAGAATTTACTAGAAATAAAATTTTTAGTAAAATGGTGATAGTAATATAGAATGAGTAGAAGTACAAAAAAATTTATTGGTAAAATAATCAAGCACTTGTAGTACAGAAAAAGAAGAAACTTTTAAAAAGGATAATTTAAGTACCATTATTCAACTGCAAAATACTTAACACAATTTTAAACTCCTAAAATATTATCATTAGATACTGATGCAAATACACAAATAAAAGGGAGTTGCAATAGATTAGAAGATACCAAGAAAAACTTTAAGCTCATATATTAGGTTCCTATATCTAATAAACCATCTTATATCAATAGTTAGCACATCAAATGGAATTATAGCATATTTTAAAAATAACACTTTTAGTTTTCTTTTCTTTTCAAATAATCCAATCTTTAATATTTCTATAAATACTTTAGGCAACAATCAAAATTTCTATTTTGGATTGGAATTACTTTCATAATTTTGTTTCTTACTGACTCAACTCAGATTTGTTATGCATTCATTAGCAGGATAACATCCAATCATAGAGATAATAGCTCTTTTGCTAAGCTACTGGAATGTGTTGATAGAAAATATATTTAGCTATAGTTTGGAGTAGGGATGCAACCGATATCTGTCAAACATACTGCATCCAGCCTATCTGACCAATATGTCGGATAATTGGCAGTAGCCGGACATTACACACATATCTGGCAGTACATCCGGCCTAGGATTATAAACTGAGAAATAACATAAATCAATATTATAAATTAATAAATTCTAAAAACTGCAATAATAAAAAAAATGAGAAAAAGCAAAGTTTTGTGAAAATATTTTGTTTTCAATACTTTTTAGAACATATTTTTATCATGTATAGAAAACTGAAAAAAAGTTGAGCACTTCCTTTAAAAAAAAAAAGAAGACTGTTGTGAAAACACTAACTGATTTGCATACTTTGGTTATACTTTTTCTTCTTTCCCATAAATTGACCCTGCTTTTGAGAATAGTGTACTTGCTGTAGTACTGCTGGCTGGTAATTCCCCCCCCCCCCTTCTCCTAATTTTGATGAAGTATGGAAATTTGTTACACTGATTTTCAATAGTTGAATGGAGATTTTTTTTTCTTTGGATAACTGATTTTGTAAGATGTTCATCTAACTCTTGAAGAAAGCTGATTCATCAAAGATATTGTTGTTTGCATTAACTTTAATTGCAGTAGCACCGGTACTTATTTCAGAGATATAATCATAAAAAGATTTCTGATTTTTGATTTAAATGATTTGAAACTAAACAGGGGAGGGGGGGGGGGAAGTCCTATTGTTATAATCAGCAATTTTCCTGAAATTTTTAAGGTCAATTTTTTGTTTTTTTCTTCTGGGTCAAATGGGAGAGGGCAGTGCAAATTTAATAAAATGAATACTGCCCTCTCTCATTAATATGTGTTTCATGCACTATTCAAATGATTAATAACAATACAAATATCCCTTTTATACAGTGTATCTGCATCAGACACTGCGAGAGCAAGGGTTTTGCTCTTCTAATATTTATCAGTATAAAATTAATGTTCTACATCCTAAAAAAAAATTCTTCCATTATATTATTCTTGCAATTTTGCTGCATGTAAATTGATTAATTAGAGTGAAAGTTATGAAACTGTGAAATTCCCACTGAAATTGTCGAACCTTTAAACCATTACATCAAGGTTTTATAATTATATAGTAGGATATATTCAGGGATGTGCCAGCTGAAATTAAATTTTGGAGCAATTTGTGGAGCAAGAAAAAAGACATTTTTGAGCAATTTGGAGCAAGAAAAAGTCACTTTTGGAGCATAAGAATGTCAATTTAGAAATACAAAATTTATTTTTGGAGGGAAAGAGAAAAGTCATTAAAGAATGCCAATCAAAAAAATGAAAATTAAGGAGGTTCTTAAAAACTCTTAGCCTATAACAAAAACCAGGTTTTTTTTGGGGGGGGTGGGGGTCAGAAGCTTATGAAATAAATAAAAAAATCAGTTATTTTATATATTGCTATACAAAATATCTATTTTAAATCAAAAATACAATATTTGCTAAACTATATTAACCCATTTATGCCTAGCATCCCATTTTTGGGACGGCATTTCCGCTATCAGTCGAAAGCGTTATTTATTTTTCCTAGCCTTTATTCACGAGTATAGAGCCTCAACTCCACATAATATTTTAACATGATCCAGTAGGTTGTTGACACTTCAATTTTTACACATAATGATTTTAAAAGAAATCATCCCTTGCTTAAGAAGTTGACATCAGAAATTTATCTATTATTGCTGGTATTAGCAAAAATCAAAGAAAGTCTCAAAAATATCTGGGCACAAATGGGTTAACTACCATCAGCACCTAATAAAATATTTGGTAACAAAAAATTACAAATTTATATAAAATTAAATTTAAAACAGAGGTCAATTTTTACTCTTAAGGCATTGGAGGTTTAAGCAAAGTGATGCCAAAGAAAAAATATTCATTTTTAAGATTAATAGAGAAAGATTGAAATTAGAATGCTTAGAATGTGTGATGACTTTTGTATAAATTCGGGAGATTTACAAACGTTTAAACATATATGGAAAAATTAAAAATGTAGCAGTTTTGCTGAATTTGGAGCAAAAATGTCCAAAAACGATCTTTTTGTAGCAGATTGGCACATCAGGATTGATTTGGCACAATTTGGAGCAATTGGAGCAGCTGGCACATCCCTGTATATTTAGTCAAATATAGAACTACATATTTATGATTACTAGATATATTAGTTGATGACAATATGCGATTGGGCTTTTTCCTAGCAAGATATACAAGTAGGCATTTGTATAATATATGGTTTTGTTTATTTTCCAAAAATTTGTTGCAAAAATTACCTCGCATTTTCTTTATTCATAATTTCTCTTTTTTCTTCTTCGGATAGCTTCTTTAACTCTTCTCTTTTATCTCTAAACATTAATAAGTAAATGAATACATCATACATAGAAAACAGTAATACAGTAAGACAAGAAAAACTGAGCTCTAGAACATTTTCCTCTAAATCAATTTACATCAATAGCATGTGTATGTGTACATGCTGCACAGCTGCTATGACTTGAATGCTTTTAAAAAAAGAATTACATTCCTTCATAATAACCCTATGTTATGCTGCAAGTTATAATATTGCACCATTAGAAAATTGACAGGATGAACTTTTACATCAATCAAAAGCATTAGGCTATAAAAAGTTGAGATTGATAAATTCTGGTACAAAATTTATGCCATATTTGATATTTGTGCAATTCTAAAGAGCTGATCGAGGTTACACAATTTGACATTTCTCATGAGTTTAAAATAAATTAACCATCTTCAACTGATGAACCATGGAATTTAAATGAGCATTTCACTTTTTCATAAGCTGATTAAGGTGATTTTCATTTTAATTTTAGACACAAGTATGAACTTTCAATTTTTACTTCCTTGTACGTAATATAAGGAAGTAATGTGATCCCGAAAAATTTTGGGGGCCAAATTTCGACAAAAAAAAACCAGATTTTGACTACCTCTAAATTTAATTTTAAGAATTTTTCCGATGCATCTCATCGTAGGCTAGCATGCACGATCATATTAATGCATCTGCAACTCATTTTGACCAGCAGCGCGTTTATTGTGGCCAGTTTTTCCATGCTGTCTGTACGTACGTACGTATGTATGCAACTCACATATCTCAAAAACTATTGGTCGTAGAATGTTGAAAATTGACATTTAATATTGTTCTATGATCTAGTTGTGCACCTCCCCTTTTGGTTCCATTCGACTGAATAGTTTATCTACAGGACCGCCCAAAACATTTGAAATACATTACGCTCAATGGGCTGAAATTCATTAAACTCGCATATCTCAAAAACTATTAGGCGTAGAATGTTGAAACTTTACATTTAGGATTGTTGTAACATCTAGGTATGCACCTCCCCTTTTGGTTCTATTCGACTCGATAGTTTATCAACAGAACCACCCAAAAGATTCTAAATACATTACGCTCTATGGGCCGAAATTCATCAAAGCGTTTTTTAGAGGTATTGGGCTATTTCAAACGACTCAGAAGTGATATATGCTGTAAAGAGTTAGAAAATAAATTTCTCCATTAAAAAAAGTGTCTTTATCATTTACAGTTCTGCTACAGGAACACTCAAAAGATTTCCAATACATTATGGTCAATGGCAATTTTAGGGGCATTCATCCATTTCAAGCACAATACCGTCCTACCACATAAGTTAGGCAATGGTCCGACCACGGTCACATGCCTCCCTCAAGAACTATGCCAAAAATCGCCAAGCTTGGCGACTTTTGGTGTACGTGTGTGCATATTTAACTCTCAAATCTCAAACTATTATGAAATTTCGTATATAAGATTGTTCTAACATCTAGTTGTGCATCTCGAATTTTGGTTCCAATTTACAGGAGAGTTTATTTACAGGACCACCGAAAAGAATTTCAGTACTTTAATGTCTATGGACATCTTCAATATAATACAACTGTAAACAGTCATTGTTTGGTACATGCCCAAAATCTCGCCTTCTGTCCTCGACCTTGGCGAGTTTTGCCGAAATTTCGCCAAATTTGGCAATAGTCAGTCATTACATTTGGTCCATGCCCAAAGTATTGCCATTTCTCATCATTCTTGGCGAGTTTTGGCGATAATCTGTCATTGTTTGGTCCATGCTTAAAATCTCGCCAATGTCATCGACGAGTTTTGCCAAAATATCGCCAAATTTGGCACCAAAAATTATTTCGTATTTTGTATAATTCCCCAAAAGGGGGTTGCTTTAACCCGTAGAATTTTGAACTTTTGTATTTAGAACTATTGTAATATCTAACTGTTTTCAATATCTTTTTTGACAGCAATCGACTGGGAATGTATTTACAGGGTTAGCCAAATGACTTTAAATACATTGAGGTGTATGGATGTATTCAATTCATTGAAAGTCTGTGGTCAATGACTACTTTGACTAGCCCCAAAATCTCGCAAACTGTCTCAAGTTTGTCGGCTTTTGGTGAAATATCGCCAAATAAAGTGTCAGGAGGCAATCTTTCAAATTGAACTCAGCTTGGCGATATCGAAATATTTGGCTAGAAATCGCTAAACCTTACTATTATTGATATTTTATATCTTTCAAACAAATAAGTTTAGAGGAAGTGCGTAAAAAACATTATTGATTTAATAGACGTGCAAGGAAGTCATGTGTTGGACACATCGGTTTTTTTAGGTTATGTAATAGCACCATTTGATTATGAATTTAAAAATAAAAGATTTGTTATGATAACATGGATACACAATATATAAATATTTTGTGTACATCAAATTAAAAGTTTTTGTTACATTCACCATTTTTCAACAGGTGTCTCACAACTAACTAAAGGATATGTAATCCTACATTAATATATCTTGTGGTAGTTTCTTCAACAGCAGATATAACCAGAACTTATTTTATTTTTTAAATAGTAGCAAGCCTTAAATATACTCATGCACTTTACTTTGATTACATGTGAAACACTTGCAATGTAACACAATAAAAACATTTTTCCTTTTTAAGTAAAAAAAAAAAATTGGGGAAAATTTCTGAGAAAATATGTCTACAAACAACCCATAAATGCAGTAACATTTATTATTAGTATTATTATCAAACATAGAAATTTTGAAAAAAAAAAATCCGAGTGTTTATTAATTCTGTTTATTAGTAAGTTACATTTGATGTTAACCCGTTCGGGACGAGCGCCTGCGGAAAGAAGCGTTCCCCACAGGACGACACCTCTCAAGCTTAGATTGTTCCTACGGGTCGAGGAGTTTTCGCCCGCTAAGCCTAACGTGCATAAAATTTCTCGAAATGTATACGTTACAAAACAATGCATAAAAACTCTTATTTGCATGGAAATGGAACCATTTTTAAATATATTATAGAATATAATATGTTTTTCTCATAATAAAAAATAATAATTAAAAGAATTAATGTTTAATTATGAAAAATAAAAATATAATACACTATACTACATTTAAAATTATCTTGATTAGTACTAAATTAATACTAAAAATATATAAATTCAGAAAAAATCTTTACAAATACTATAAAACAATTGAATAACTAAAATTTTAAAGCCGTATGATAAATTTCAAAGCACGGATCAACGCATAATCCGACATTACAAAGTTTGCATTCATATGCGGTGTCACGCCTTTTATTCCTCTTTGAGCAAACAACACACCTCCTTCTAAGTTTTTTTCCACTTTTCTCAGTGCACAGTTTTGGGAAATGGCATCCATTAAAAGGATTATTGAAGAATAAACATATTAGAAATTTCGGCTGGTCGTGGCTCAGTGAAATAAAAAGTACGCCCTCTCTTAACAAGCGATAATCGGTGGAGTGCCTTAAAAATTATAGAACAACACCAAACTTCACATTGCTGAGAAAAAAACTTGGCCGAGATAAACAACCCCAACCACAGAGCAACCATAAAGTTTAAATCCCATCAGAACAGAAAACAGAAAGTAGAGCCTAAGCTAAACAAAAACCTAAAGAGAAAAGCGAACCACTTCAAAATGAGTAAGAAGTATTCCCCACGTGTTTCTGTTTACATTATTTCCCTCCAAAGTTCTAATGACTCACAGACAGTTGACTAACCCCAATCTGACATTGGAGAGATAAATACTTATTTATGAGTATAATATTTTACAAGAAAGATGGATTACTAACACCCTCTAGTGCTCTGCATTTCGTTCCAATTTTGAAACACACATATAAGGCACTCGGCCATGGGTGTCACTTTCACCGTAACACAAAGGTGCGGCGCTCGGCCCTGAGAGCAGTTTTTTGTCGACGCATATGTGCGGTACTTGTCCTGAACGGGTTAAATAGTGATAAGTATAGTGCAATTAATGTAGCATTTTGTAAGCTTCCAATTTATAAGGAAGTTTGTGTTATCTTGTAAATGCAACATTATAATCTTAGTGAAA
Source organism: Cheiracanthium punctorium (assembly GCA_038373885.1). Taxonomy (NCBI): domain Eukaryota; kingdom Metazoa; phylum Arthropoda; class Arachnida; order Araneae; family Cheiracanthiidae; genus Cheiracanthium; species Cheiracanthium punctorium. Next base: position 168,187 of record JAWZYV010010792.1, on the reverse strand, counting down.
TTTGCTTAGTAAGTCTGCATAATTTATAAAACATTCTTCACACAGAAAAGAAATGTAAAGAGAATTAATTACCTGTAATAAATAACTTGTCCATCATCACCAATACAAGAAGGCCAGGTAATTAAAGATTGACAGTGTGTTTGCCACTCTAAATCTTTTTGAATGGACAATAAAGACACTTCACATGGAAAGGTACCTTGTCCCTAAAATACAGAGAATGTTAACATGTGTAATTTTCAATACACTGCAGTTTTAGAGTTAAACACAACAATTTAACAACATATTTAATTAAAATAATACTACACTTAGAAATATTTAAACTTCTCCTTTTTCCATAATTCTTTTAGGTAGAAGGGGAGAAACCTCGCCACGGCCAATTCCTGGTAACGTGGTTCGTTGGCAAACCTTGAGTTCTTCTTCTTTTTTTTTTTTCCATTGCAGCGGGAAATCTCATGTCCTTTATTTTTTTTTATCAATGTAGCGCGAGGATTTACATTCTAGCCTACCAATGTCCAATTTCTGGTAACCTTGTACACTAACAGATGCCATGTTCATTTTTTTTTCACTGCAGTGGGAAGTACCATGTCTTTTGTTAGCAGGAGGATTCACATTCCTTCCCTTTACAATCTATATTTAAGGTCAATGGGCATTTTTCCCCCATTTAACGGGCAATGCCATGCTATGCTGGTAGTCCTAAATATAAATATTTAACCCCACATTTTTTTTTTTTTTTTTTTTTTTTTTAGAAGACAAAGCAAAACATTGCAATACTTTTTATTTCTCAAATAAATGGTAACATTTAAAATACTTATTTTAAAAAGAAATGGACGGACAGAATTAAAATATCTTAAAAGGTTAACACTCATTAAAAGCCGTCAGTAGCACTTTCGGTGGTGGCCACCACCTTCCTCAGCTTTGATTTCAAAATGCCTTGCTCTCTTCCTCAGAATATCGTTCCAACCCGGATCTATTTGTGCATACGTCATGTCATTTACAGCACCATCTGTTGTTATAATCTGCAAAGCTTCCATGTTTAGGGCATAATAGTTATTTTTGTAATTGGAGAGGTTTTGGCTATTATTAATTTCTATGGGGCGTTCTTGGGCTATTTTGGAGAGGGCGGTACTGGGTTTATTGAATTTAATATCATTATGGTGTTCCTTTTTTCAGTCTTTAATTTTCCTTTTAGTCATACCTATGTAGCAGCCTGATTTATTTGAATTATTGTCAGTAAAATTTATTTTATAAATGCCTGCGGTTTCATCAGGGTCAATAGGGTCTTTATCACTGCGAATGCATTTGAAAATATTTTGATTGGGTTTTATTGGTATTTTAATGTTTTTCTTAGCAGCTTCATTTGTTATTTTTAGAGCGGCTCCCCTGCAGTAAGGAAAGGCGTTAGTAAATTTCTGTCTCGGGTTTTGATGGTTGTTAATGTGTTCTAGCTTCCTGATTCTCTTTTTAAAAAGGTTTTTGACAATGGATTTTGGGTAACCTGTGTTTTTACATTTGTTTTAATAAATTGTAGTTCTTCATTGAGGAGGTTTTCATCTGAGCATACAGTAATGGCTCGACTGACATACAAGCGGATGGCGGTTAGTTTAAATTTGTAGGGAGTTTTTGAATTAAAATTTACTATTTCATTATTATTGGTGGTTTTTCTGAAAACGGTAGTATTGATATTATTCTTCATATCTCTAGTGATTTTAACATCAACGTAATTTATGGTGGCATTTTCTTCTATTTCCATGGTGAATTTGATATTTTTGTCTATTGCATTGATTTCTTTGAGGATATTTTCGGTTTCATTTTTAGTAACTATTGCAAAAACATCGTCGACATAGCGAAACCATGTGTTTATGTGATCTGGTTACTGCAGGGGAGCCGCTCTAAAAATAGCAAATGAAGCTGCTAAGAAAAACATTAAAATACCAATAAAACCCAATCAAAATATTTTCAAACGCATTAGCAGTGATAAAGACCCTATTGACCCTGATGAAACTGCCAGCATTTATAAAATAAATTTTACTGACAATAATTCAAATAAATCAGGCTGCTACATAGGTATGACTAAAAGGAAAATTAAAGACCGAAAAAAGGAACACCATAATGATATTAAATTCAATAAACCCAGTACTGCCCTCTCCAAAATAGCCCAAGAACGCCCCATAGAAATTAACTTTAATAATAGCCAAAAACTCTCCAATTACAAAAATAACTATTATGCCCTAAACATGGAAGCTTTGCAGACTATAACAACAGATGGTGCTGTAAATGACATGACGCATGCACAAATAGATCCAGGATGGAACAATATTCTGAGGAAGAGAGCAAGGCATTTTGAAATCAAAGCTGAAGAAGGTGGTGGCTGCCACCGAAAGTGCTACTGACAGCTTTTAATGATTTTTTTAACCTTTTAAGATTTAAAATACTGTTATGAATTTTCGGGGCAACCCACTGTTCTGGGGTTTAAAATTCATACTCTACACATTAGAGATGAGTTCGGGCTCATTTTTTGAAGCCCGAGCCCGAGCAATATTATTTAAGTCGGAGCCTGAGCCCGAAATTTCAGCTAAAGATAAAAAAGTTCAATTACTTCATTGATAGAATACAATAAATTTTGTCGTTTGTGCAAATTAAAGACAAATATAATTGCAAACTCTCAATGCACTTTCTAATTCTTTGTATCCACCATTTATCAAAAAATGTCGGATCTCATGACTAAGGAATATAAACCGACGTTATAAAATACCCAAAGAGCTTCACGCACCTTCTAGGGGCCCATGCCGCTATTTTTATTCGTTTATTTATTTATTTTTTTTAAGTACTTTTATTTTCCTCGTGGATCACTTTTTAAAATCCATTTTAAGCAGTATGTTCAATAAAGGAGAAATTTTTCACAAGCCTGAGTCCGGTTCGGGCCCGGGCTGAGCCCGTCTCATCTCTACTACGCATCAAATAGTTAAATTTTGCTGCATCAAAATCGGTTAACTAGAATGCGAGATATAGAGTCTTTTGTTTCTCCATTGGTTTCTATAGCATTTTCTAGAAATCTCGAGAAATATTGGTCGTACGTCTTCGCTAACCTTACTTTTTTAGAGATATTTTTTATACCAAATTTGGCAATATTTCGCCAAAAAGTTGCCAAGATTGGTGACATTTTGGTCATTTGGCACAATTTTTCCAATGGGTTCTTTAAAGTTTGTTTTACTGCAATAACATTACATAATAGCCTAATGATTCAGTTGTATTCTTATGACATAATCAAAATTCGAGTTTTCAGGGGAACCTTTGGGAAATTTCTAATAGCTTCTGCCTCACTTACACATAGAAACAGGCAACCCCGATCCAAGCAGTCTCACTTCTGCGTGATCACAGAGCAGATGTCCATAAAAGTATAAGATTTTGTATTCACGCTATGGAAGCGGCATTTTTACTTGCCTACTTGAAGCTTTGTTTTTAAGTGCTGTGTGTAAATTCTTCATTGCTGAGTCATGAGGGAGTGTTTGCAATATCCTTCGTACATTTCCACTGAATTTTTGCCTGTAGAAGTGTTTTATTTTGTGGGAGAAATACAGCATTTGTGAAAGCTTCTGTACTAAGTGGACTGTCATAAGCACATTACTGGCTGATTGTGATTGTGAATTTTGTACCGCTGATTGTTCGATGAAGCTCTAAAAGCAATAAAGTTAGTGTTCCATCCTGACAAGTGGACTCTTTACTGGGGATGGACACAAGATGATTTTTAGCGAGACGAGACAGAGATTTACAGCTTTTTTGCAAGACAAGACAAAGCATGGCATGTTGGCAGTAGCTCTTCTTGTTTGCTGCAGAACCAGAGGAAGAAAGGGCTTTTTAGTTAATCAGTGATCGACCTCTGACAATCTTCCTTTTTTTTTTTATGTGGGGTGCACAATTAAAACAGAGCATATTTGGCATAAAAATTGACTTTATGTGAAGATCAGAGGAGGATTTATGTTTCAAAATAAATTTAACTGTGTTTTGTTTGAAAAACCCTACAATCCGATTGCACAATCTGATTGTGTCCGATGTTAGAACAGAAATGTCCAACTTCCATGCATTGTGCGGCTAAACTATACAAGATGGCAGGTATGCTCACACCACTTTTATTCTGTTATTACATGGTCTTCTGTAAGTAACAAACTCTAAATTTGTTAAAGAGATATAAAATCCTGTTTCATCACTTTCAGGTAAACAGGTCCAGGTCACTGCCATCTGAAAGATTGCAGAGGTTGTACATTTTGTTGATCGTGGTTGTTACTGTGAATGCAAAATTAAGGAGTTCTTAAGGAGTCCCACATAATATTAAGGAATTTTAAGAACCTTAAATTTTGTAAAATGAATTTTTAAGGAGCGTATGAACCCTGAAAGGCATCTGTTTAGCAAAACTACAGTACTTTGAGTTGAAATAAATTAGTAATACAAAAGTACAGTCCTAAGTGATACAATGGTGGGTCAACAAGCATGATTAAAAGGTTTGATTTTGAAACAGGGGAGCATTTATCAAGAAGTTAACCAAAATTGAAAATTTGAATCATTCATAGCAAATATTCAGTAGCCCAGTGTATGGGGGTAAATTATAACAAAAAGCATTAGTATATAGCCAATAGTATGGCAATCACAGAAAACATACAGAAATTTGATTCTGTAAAAGGAAAATATTAAAACTTACTTTTGCAACTTGAATAAATTCTTCAGGAACTTGACTAATTTCAGACAGCTGTAGAATAGTAAAATTTATTAGCATATAATAAAACTGCCAAAGCAAATTCAATTGATAACACTGTTCAAACAAATCCAGAATTCTTACATAATGAAGGTGCACTATTTAAATATTCAGCTAACTGCAAAATGAAAAAGCTTTTAAAAGTATCACTATAAACCAGAAGTAAACAAATTGCAAGTGCTTTCTAATTTTTACAGTTGTAATTTGATATTTTTAAGGCAAGCATGTCTCAGATTTTACTAGCATATTTTTCAAATCAAGCCTCTTTAAAGATTTCAATTTTTTAAATTGAACTCGAATGAATTATGAAGTTTCCCTTATCAGTCATTTAGAAGTATTCGTGGTCAAACAGCTTGCAAATTTTTATCTTTGGAGTAAATTAAAATAAAACCTAAAATATAGCTTTATAAGAAAATTTAAAAATTATTTCTGCATTTACATGAAATATTCATTTATTTTGAAGTTGTGTTCTTATTAGTTGTAATAAAAAAAAAAAAAAAAAAAACTTAAGGTCAAAATACCTTTTAAGCGTTTCTAGAACTAATTATATAGAAATCTCCAAATTTAGGCATTTTATACTTAAAAAGATATACAAGGACTATACTAAACTACAGAAAGAAAGGGGGTGGGAAATGTATATATATATATATGTATGTATCAGAGGTTCCCAAACTGTGTGTATTGGCACCCTGGAGATAATCCAGAAAAGTGTTTGGTGGAGTATAATCAAATAAATTACTCTGAGTAGATGACCAAGTGGGCTTATACAAAAATATTTCAGTCAAGTTCAAGAGAGTTGTGTCCAGTAGCCTCTCTTTTACAGGAACTCCCTGAAATGTAGGGGGAGGGGGGGGGTGTCAAAATTCTATATCCTTTTCCCAAGAGAGTACTTTCTTGATAGTTAGCCCTATACACAAAATTTAAAAAAAGTAATGTAAAATGCATCCAAACTGCTTCATTCTAGCCTTCATATTCATACTGCTTTAAAGAAAACCTGCCACGAAAGTTTTTAGACTGAAAAGGGTGCTGAGAAATGTTTTCAGTTGGACAAGGGTGCTGCGTCGAAAAAAGTTTGGGAACCTCTGATATATATATATATATAAAGCAGCCAAACTTATGTAATATGGATATCCCATTAACTCACTGAGCGAGAGTATGCACGAAACAGAACAGAGCATAAAAAAAAAAAAAAAATCCGGAACCGAGAATAATAATGGAGGCATAGGCCTTAAATGTTGTACACAAGCCTATGTAGCAATAGAGAACAGAGCTATAAGAGCTAAAAAGGTGGGAATTATTTACCAAGCAAGGTCTCGTGGGCCTAAGCCCTACTGCAAGAACTCCCCCCCCCCCCAAAAAAAAAAGTGGAGGTGAAAATAAACTAGATTAATCAAGTTCTAATTATCAGGCACCACCACTTGAATTAATCTAGTTAAATGAAAAAATAAAAATAGCCAGGCTTCTGTAGGTTGCATGACAAAAAGAGTCATTGAAAATCAATCTAGGGGTGCAACCATAGCTAATGTAGAAAAAACAAACATGGTAAAGAATCAAACATGGAGTAAAAAGCTCATAGATGATGCCAATACAAAAATCGAAAAAGATGATGCCAGAATAGAAATTTAAGTGACAAAAAAGGCAGCAAGAACCAAGGAGTAAAAGAGAAAGAAACAACCAGATGATATTGTAGCCTGAATAATGTAGATAATAAGAGAGAAATCAAAACAAAAACAGTAACGTTGGGGCAGGGGGGGAATTGTAAAATACTAAAGAAACAAGTATAGCTAACCAATGAGCAAAAAAGTACAGGCTTAAATAGCTAAAGAGTCCTAAAAGAACTATAAATTAATATAGAAAAATTAAAAAAGTTTTCAGAATATGAAAATAAAAAAAATTAATTAGTAATAAAATAAATAGCAATAATTAAAAAAATAAATATATAATCTATAAGTAATTATGTTTTATTAATGCGTAATTTAATTAATAATACCTTCTTTTTTAAACAGTCAACATTAGCATTATCTAAAACAATCTCTTTAAAAGGATCTAATTGAAATGTCGAAGGATGCCACATTCTAGTAAATACAGCAATTTGAGATGATGATGTCACAGATTCTGGTTCTAAAAACAGAAAAACAACTTATAGCATTATTTATATAAAATCAACAATATATCATAAATTCTCATTCATAAAGGCAATCATTACAATCAATAAAAGCAGATATATATATTTAGCTATGAAATTAAACCAACCTGAAAGCACTTCTAAAAACATTTCCCAATTAGCACTGACAGGAATATCTTTGTCGAATCGCTGGTTATCAAGATATATAAGGCCTGGATTTTTCCAACTTTTCTTTCGTAATCGACATCTAAAATAAATTCATACATAAACAAATGCACTTTATACTTATTTATTATTATTATTTTTTAACAGTGGCATGAGCAAAAATTACAGCTTGCATCCTTTTTGTTTTTAAATGAATAACATCAAACCACAGAGATAATATAGATTGTAGATTCAAAAAGTTATAACTATTGTTAATTACTCCTCATCATTTTTAATTAAAATAATGCACCTTTATTCAGGTGATTTTGTTGAACGTAATTCAATTCCATCTCTTGAAGTCTTAAAATAATAATAATAGGAAGAAGACTTAACTAGCAGTACCCATGCAAATAATTCACATTAAATAAGTGTGATATCACTTTGCAAAATTACAAAAAAAATTTATTTTATTAATTACTTATTTCAGAACTTCTTTATAAACAATATTGCATTAGGAATCTCAGATATCAGATCGAGAAAATATTTTTCTAAAATCTAACTGACTTCACTTCAGTACAAAGTACAATATTTTTAACAAGCTGGCTGGATTCTTGTGTAACGAAATCAATCGCAAATCGCAACAAACAAAACTCTTGCGCCCATCTAGCGAGCGGGTCTACATTCACGAGCGATTTCACTTGCAAAAAAAGCATAACACACGAATCCTGCAATGACATCATATCTCTCTGACATTATATTCTCTTCATTACGAAGAAAAACGATAGCATTTGCTAGAAATGGTCGTTATCGCCATTATTTGGCTGGGCACAACTTCTGCATTCCCCCCATTAATTTACAAAAACAAAAGCAATAACAAATTTTTTAGTTGTTGATGCTGGTAGAGCAAGCAATTCTCTATAAAATGATATAAAATTTATGTGGAGTAATTGTGAGGTTTTTTCTAAAAAGGGAGGTAAACATCTTAACCTTAGCGTATTAATATATACAATTTTACATGAGAATTACAATTTTTAAAAAAAATCATCCAGCATTTTACCACTGAGTTATGGACTTTACATCGAAGAAAAACTTACTGCACGTTAATCGAATTACAAACTTTATGGAATTCTTTGCCATAAAATGAATTTAAGAAAACAAAAATAACTACAATATTACATTGCATAGAGAAACCTAAAACTTCTTAGAAAAAGAATTACATTTCAATTTCTATACATGAATCATTATCAATCTAGTTCTCAATTCAATTACACCTTTTAATATTTCAAAACCTTTATTTTGGTAAGTGGAACACTTCTTCATTTGAAAATCAATCAATCGTATACTGCATCTATATAAATAATAGGGTGGCCACTCTTCCTGAGAGAAAAAATTCAAGGACATTTAAGGACTTTCAAGGATATCCTGAAACGCACAATAAGCATACATATTTTTGTCATTATTTCTATTTTCTTATAACCTAATTTAATCTTATGGTTTCACGAACACACATATATTGAAAATTTTTCAAAAACACTTAATACTATATTAGGCAAGTTGGAGTATTTAGGTTGATTAATTTTATTTTTTACCAACGATGCAAAAAATTCCAGAGCTGGGGATCGAACCCAGGACTGCCGCTTAACGTGCGGGTGCTCTACCACTGAGCTACTCTGGGATGATTTCCAGATGAAATTTCTCGCATTAGAACCATTGGCATTTATCATCTTCTGCAAACCACAGAAGGAACAGATGAAACAATTAATTTGTGACAACTCCGTTATGCCGTGGAAGTTATACATATTTTTAGAAAGTCTTTCTAAAAATATGTACACTTAATACTATTTCATAATTGTTGAGAGACAATGTAAATTGGAGCGTACTGTTTTAAGCAAATATTTTGATTTTGGCAAACACCATATTTTGATACCAGATATTACTTAACACATTTTTGTATGTATTATTTGATTTAATATAAATTTTAAATGAGGAGGAAAGTATAAGTGAAAGGGAACTTGCATGTTTATGTAAAAATGATATTTCTTCTTCAATTCCAAAATAGCAGCTTTCATAAATAGGAACAAAACTCGTGCATTTTAGATGGACATGACTTAAATTTTTTTGGACATGACTTTAATTCTCTTTTCTTGGCGAAAAAAGAATTCCTGTAAAATTTAAATTGAAGGAGAGGGGAAAGAAACCCATGCCTTTAAATACTCGCATGGAAATATGTATTCCATTAATTTTAATGCAATAAAATATAATCAACAAATTCAAAACAAGAAAACTATTTACAAACAAATTTCAGGATAATAAAAATTTCAACTGCAATTATTCAACAATTGTGATTTTTCTTTTCCTCCAGGGTACGTGGTTTCATTATCGTAGGGGCTGGGAATAACCGATAACACAACAAAAATGCAGCAATTGGATGGTAAAATTTAAGGATATTCCAGATTTCCTTTCAAAATTCAAGGACATTCCAGGCCTTGAACTTTTTTTTTTGTAAATTCAAGGACATTCCAGGTTATCAAGGACGCGTGGCCACCCTGAAATAAAACAAACTGTAAACTGTTAGTTAGTTTGTCTGTGTCTCACGTAACTCGCAGACGGATGATCCTAGACCTACCAAATTTTGTACGGAAATTCTTCAGGACGGATCCGGACACACCTCAAAGTGATTTTTTCGAAATTCGAATTAGTTTATGAGATATTGATAAAAACCCCAGTCAAAAACACCAATTTTTGCTTTCTGCAATTGTAACCCCTGTAGTCAAAAAGTGAGAAATAAGAATCGAGGTTGCCATGTTTGACGATTTTATTAAATTATTTAAACTCCTGGAGTAAAAATGAAAGAATAATGATTTTTTTTTCTGTTTAGATTAGATTATTTACAAAGTTATTTTTTAATTAAAGTATCATGTGCATGTGAAATCAGAGCAGGAATTCAATGTTTTTGATGTGTAAAAGAATAAGGATTTGGAAATTTCCGAGACTAATATGTATGTTTTCAATTTGGCGAAAAATAAAATAGCTGATATGCTGATTTTGAGAAAGTAGTTTGTAGCGGTTTGCACAGTTTTAGGCTTGGCGCAATTTACTGAGAGTGTAACGAAATAGTGTTTTACAGCGTTAAACTTTAATTTTCCGTGCAGAAATAACGCAGCTATTAAGGCGATTTTAAATGATCTATCTACAGAATTTACACCAAATTAAGTAAATTGATTTAAATTAGGGGAATTCTGCCAAATTTCAGAAAATTGAAATGCTCGGATTTTGTGCATCGTAGTTGAAGATTGATAAAATGCATTATAGTTAATAATTTATATATCTACTACTTTTCAATTAGATGCCTGTATTAATAGTTGAAGATCGAACCATATAAATGACAGATAACTATTTTCCATTTTGGTTGCTATTAAACCAATTCTTCGAATCATTCTTTGAAACAAATTGGCAAAATGGTGCATGTTGATATTTTGGCGATCGAAGTACTATTACGTGTAATAAATAATTTATCATTATTTGTTAAAGCATTCAAATGTTCAAATGTAGTGTAATTCTGTATTTAATAGCGTATGCTTTTCCGTTTGTATTGCTAATTCCATGCCACGGATGTGATGAGCTGATTTTACGACCATATGATCAGATAATTTTTTTATAATTCCGCCAAACAGGGTGAATAAAAGAGGAATTCTGTATAAATATGAATGGTTTTGAAGGGAAATTAAGTTTTTTTTAAGCCCACAAATGTTAGTGAGTATTGCCTATAGATTTTGCCTTTATTGTCAAGTTTAATTTGCGATTCATTTTGGCTATTTGCCGTCGACTTGCGACGTTAATTACGTCAATATAGCAGTTCTAGCAAAGTAAACATAAACAACTAATTCATTTAATATTATATTTTTTACATTGCTACAGTTTCCATAGTAACGGAATCCACTGTTGCCACTTAAGTTATTGAATTTAATAAGTGAAACAAATAAGGCACCACGTCAATTACTCGAACCGGCGATTTTGTTTTTTTTTTTTAACTAAAGGCATTTTGGGGGTATCTAAAAACTGCTGAGTACTATGCTAAAGCCCCATATCTTAATTCCGATTAGTTTACTAGAAAGTAGAATAATCGGTATAAACTGAAGCAATGAAATTTTAGGCATTTTGAAAGTGAGAAGTTTGGTCTGCATACCGTAAAGTTCTCTCTTTTTTTCATCGCCAGTGACACTGACGTGGTTTTTGTGTCGTCAAGTTACAATCATCTGATTTGCACTCATGACGTAAACGTTTCATCACGATTCAAATAAATTTTCAATTTTTGAGATTCCGCATCACTAGATTTGATTTCATTTATATGTGTAAGGAAAAAGCTTTTTTTCTACCGTGCAGAGAATGGGTATGCAGCTAGTATAATAACTGCACATTTTGCTCCCACCTTTAATCAGAACATACAGTCAACTATCAACAAGACAGTGAACTTTTGGCTATAGTGAATGCAAATCATTAATAATGATTCATATGCTGTCTGACTGCCTTTCACAAGGGACACTGGCAAGCTGCCATGAAAGGGAAATAAAAATGAACTGGTCAAAAAGGGTTAAATGAGTGGAGGAATGCAGTGCACATGTTTTTTTCTTTTTTAGTGATTGCTCAAGTGCATAACTGGCAGAAATTCCAAGCAAATAATGGATGAAGGCATTTCTACCTTCAAATCAGATGTTTAAGTCTGTATCTGAGAAGTGGTTTAGCAGTGAATTAGAAATGTGCATAGCATTTTTCAATTTTAATGAACCATGTCTTTGGTTATAGTGAAATTAAAAACAACTTTGACAATCTCAGATATAGAAGAGGTGATGTTCTTTGATTAATACCCCAGAAAAGGGTGCTTCTTTTATGTTTCAGTAGGGAGAAAGAGATTATTGAGCAGAAATACAGGTGAAATGCCAGTGGCTAAGCCAACAGTGAATGAGCTGTCCAAAGTGAGTGAGAGAGGGGAACAAAAGTGTATAAGAGAAGAGGCACACAAGAGAAGATTCTTGATCACTTTAAAACAAGGGGGTCGGAGTAAAAATTTTTTCATTGCAGTGATGCATACTAATCTTTAAAAGCACTGACTAACAAAAGCAGGGTACTTTTTCAAATCAACAAGAAAGAAAATTATAGACAGTTCCATTTTCCATTCCCAGTGCAATATCACAGGTTGAGATACCATTATCAGCTAATGTTTGACAACCACAGCACTTTAAACTAATTCAATGGAATTCCCCAATCATTGTGAAATTTCCATTCAATTGGCTAAGGAGTACATCACCATGTAATCATGCCAAAATGTGAACTGTGATTTTATGAACACTGTTCAAAGCAGTGCTTCAGCCACTGAAAAATGTCCACAAAATGGAGTCTTTTCATTAGAAGATATAGAAAGTAAGCATTATAGGAGATATTGATTGTCTTTCACAAACAGATGTGTGTTAAAAGTATGAATTAAGTAAATCAACAGAAAATAACATTGTGAAACATACAGAGAAAATTTTAAGTGCTTTCCAGAAGAACAAGAATGATGCTACAAGGATTTCCTTGTCTGCTGGAGAGACAATGTTGACCAAGGATTACTACAATGGTTTACACGTCCATTTTTTCTCACTCTGGACCTAAAATTTAGAAGTTTCTCTGAATGTGGACCTATATTAAAAACTAAAGCTGAACAATTAGCCAAGTTACTTGACAAAAATCTGAGTTTTTGAGTGTTTGAAGGGCTGGCCAAGTACATGGAAGAAGAGGCATAATGTACAGCAAGAAAGGTTCACAGAGAAGTAATCTCTATAAATGAAGAAGTTACGAAAAAATGGCTGAATTTAGAATGGTATAAAATGTGCACAAATTATTCACCAGACAATATTTTTAATAGTGACAAAACTGGATTGTTTTATCATTTGATGCCAGACAAAATCTTGAAATTTAAAGGAGAGAAATTCATTGGAGGTAAAATGGCAAGAAGTTGAGTAAAACTATAGTTATGTGCTATTATGTTCGGAGCTGCAAAAAGAAGTTTTCAGACAGGGAAATCCTTGTAGCATCATTCTTGTTCTTCTTGAAAGCACTTAAAATTTTCTCCACATGTTTCACAATGTTATTTTCTGTTGATTTACTTAATTCATACTTACAACACACATCTGTTTGTGAAAGACTGCATTCAATATCTCCTATAATGCTTACTTTCTATATCTTCTAATGAATAATTCCTTTGATAACTGGGAAATTTAAGAATCCAAGATGTTTTAAAAACATTAAGAAACTACCAGTGTGATACCAGGCTAATAACAAAGCTTGGATGACATCATCTGTTTTCCAAGAACTTCATCGTGGAATAGAGAAAAAAAAAAAAAAGAAAATTCTCCTTTTAGTAGGCAGTTGCCCTACACACTCACATATGAAAAAACATCAGAAAGACTGAATTGGTGTTCCGGCCTGCCAGTACCACATCACTCCTTCATAACCCATGGATCAGGAAGTTATAGGCAGATTCAAAACATATTATAGAACAGAAGTTATGTTTCATTTAATTCAAGCCTTGGAATAAATGAAGCACTGTTGCAAAACAGGACGTATCAATTAATGTTTTGACTGCCATAAGTTTTGCCAACAAAGCCTGGATAGATGTGAAGACAAACAGACAACAGAATTGTTTTCAGAAGGCTGATTTGGCTACCAGAGATGTGGCATTCAAAGAAGAGGATGATGCAGCTCTCAAGTATCTTCTATTATTATTATTATTATTGTGGGATTACGGCAATGCCCCCTAGAGAGGAAAGCTGTGACGCTTACTAGTGACGTCACAAGTAAGCGCCGCGGCTTTCCTCTCTAGGGAACGTTGATTACAGTCAATTATCTACAAGCAGTGGCGGATCCAGAAATTCTCTTTTGGGAGGGGCTAAATTTTGAAAAAAACTTATCCCAAACAAAATATACAATAAAGCAAAATTTTAGTCTAAACCAATGTAAAAACTTTTGGGAGGGGCTAAGTGATTAAAAAAGATCACTTTACATATACAAAGTGCATAATGAAGCAGAATGTTACCCTTTAGTAAACTCTTTAGGGGGGGGCTGAAGCCCCTTAGCCCCTCTCCTGAATCCGCTACTGTCTACAAGTGGTATCTAGGCTGATGGGTGGGGTCTTTCTAAACGATCCTAACCCGTATTTAGGCTAAGTTTCGGAAGAAACATTGAAAACTCCAAACGGTTAGAGCAGACACAACCTGGTTTTGAACCAGCATCTTCCATCTCCCAGTTCCGAGCACTATGCGCTCGGCCACTGGTCGGGCTCAAGTATCTTCCACAACATAGTAATCAGGCAACAGATGATTTTATAGAAGCTGATGCTGGTATCATTACATATAAAGTTCAGGTGGATGAATCTATTATGAACAGCATCAAATACTTGAATACAAAGAAAGAAAATGAAGCTTGATAAATAGATATAGCTTGAAGAAAATGAAGATGAAGATGAACTTAGAGAAGAATGCATTCCAACTGCTAAAGAAGGAATGAGGAGCATAAAGACTGTAGCAAGGTTTTTAGAATCCTTAATAATGCAGAATTAAGTTTGGAAATTGCTCAAAAACTGGAAATTCTTTTATTAAAACTGCTACATTAATCAGCAATGTATAGATTATTTTCATACGTAATTAAAGTAATGTAAATGTTCTTCTATTCTAAAAATGTAGATTATTTCAATTAATGAATTTAATTATATTTAGTTTACTTAATATAATATTCAGTACAGACATTAAATACTATTTTTTAGTTTCTTTGTTCAACATGGGGACACTTTGGTTCTAATGAACTTTGGATAGAGTGAACTAAATTTGCTGGCTTCCAGAGGTTTACTCTAAGGGAAGCTGACTGTATATTAAGATAGAAAACTCAAAAGTGTCTAACACCCCCCCCCTTTTTTTTTAAATGCAGTAAGTAGACAAAATGATAATTCCAGGATCATTTTGGTGGGCTTTTGAATCCTATACTAAATAAACGTCTTGGCAAACAGTACAAGCTTACAAATAATTCATAATTCGTTTATTGAAAACAATCTGTTGAAGGACTAAAATATAAAAATAAATAAATAAAGCTGATCTAACATTAAGATTAATGCAATAAATTGGGTATACCTGTTTAATGGTACATTTAAATTACATTTTTCTTGAACTTCAGGAAGTATTTCCTTTTTAGCAGCTAGAACAGTCATGCCTTTGACAACAACATAGTCGATCAGAAATTTGAAAGGCTAAAAGAAAATCACCTTATTAAAAAATATGCAGATAAGAAGTACTATTAATTCACTAGCTGAAGTACCCGTCATTGACGGGTTAGTACTGAATGCAAATTTCCAAAAAGCAAGAAAATTCGTCAGCATTGTAGGAGTACACAGAATGGATGTAGTATGTTGTCAAAGTAAAGACAACGAATTTATAATTTTTATGTATTGTTAAAATATTCCAGGTTAGAGAGTAACTAAACTCACTATCACTAAACTAATATCATTTCATTTGCTTTAGTCGTAATTATGTGATGCGCGAACGAATATTTATGCATATTGAAATAATTTTCGCAAAATCTCAAAATCTAATCGATATTTTTGAAAAATTGGAAGCCTAGAATTTAAGTTGAGTGACAACCTATCATGTCCCCAAATTTGGTTTCATTCCCTGCAGTCTTTATTTTGTGATGCTGGAACAAAATTTCAGCATTTTAAAATGATTTTCACAAAATCTCAAAATGTAATCAAAATAGTTTTAAAATTCAACACCTATAAATTAAGATTAGCAACTACCTATCATATCAATAAATTTCGTATCATTCGTATTAGTCGTTATTATGTGATGTTTGAAGAAATATAAACTATTTTGAGAGAATTTTCACAAAATCTTAAAATCTAATAAAAATGTTTAAAAAATTGGACTCCTATAGTTTATGTTGAGCAACCATCTATCATGTGACCAAATTTCATATCATTCGCTTTAGTCGTTATTACATAATGCATGAACAAAGATTCACCCAGTTTTAAACGATTTTCGCAAAATCTCGAAATCTGATAGATTTTTTTTAATTAGATGCTTATAGTTTAAGTTGAGTGACCACCTATCATTTCACCAAATATAATTTTTTCACCTTTACAGCTATTACATTATGTGCGAACACAAATTTATGCAGTTTGAAACAATTTTTGCAAAATCTCAAAATCTAATCAAGATTTTTTTTTTAAATTTGACGCCAATGTTTCAAGTTGAATTACCACGTATCATGATACCAAATTTAAATTTCAATCGCTTCAGTCATTTTTACTTGATGGTCGAACACAAATTTATGCACTTTGAAACAATTTTCAGAAAATCTCAAAATCTAATCAAGATTTTTAAAAAATTTGATGCCTATATTTTAAGTTGAGTGACCACCAATTTTGATACCAAATTTAATTTCAATCGCTTCAGTCATTTTTACGTGATGCTTGAGTAAAAAAAGCATCACGGACAGAATGACAAACTTTATTTTGAGGGTCGCACTGGATTCCCAGGTGCTTTAAACGGATAGAAATCGCAAAATTTTTGAATTCTAAGAAATGTACAGACGAAAGTCTAATTTTATTTATATAGATATATAAAGTAACTAAATACAAATACATACTTCTAGATCATTCACACACAGCTGATATACTTTCACTTTGTATTCTCCTTTACGAAGGGCACGACCTAGCTTCACAGTTAACTGTAATATTAATTATTTAATCAGAAAAAACTGCTTGTGGTGGATATAACTTTTTTACATTTTAATTCTCTGAAATGCAACAGAAAAGGTAAAAATGTAAAGATGTTTCCTCTGTGCATTACAAATTTTTACACTTTTGATAATAGGTTAAAATACATTTTGTTTAAAATTTTCAGTTAGGATCAAAGCTGAACTTACTAGTTTTAGAAGTTGAAATACATTTCATAAAATATGTTTTCATATAAAAGTTTAAAATCCAACACAGCAATATTGCAATTAACATAAAAATATCATAGACTCGGAGAGTTACATATAGCTTAGAATATTATACATATTATATAATATATATACTGTAATTTCTGGCTTATAATCCATGGCTTATCCACTAAAAAAGATGAAAATTTGTTCTTATATGATTATCCCTGAGCATATGCAATCAACAATCACAGTCGTAGCATTGTTTGCATAAACAAAAATTTCATTACATGCTACTATTCTGAAAAGAGAAAAAAATGTTGAAGTGCCTGGGAGATAATAAAGATATCCTTAAATGGAAACGAATAGTTTTAACAGGGTTGCCACTCAATTTCTGAAAAAAAATTCCCTGACTTTTCCAGGTTTTCCAGACCATCATGTGGTAAAAATCCAGACTATTTTTTATGTTTATGATGTCAAATTTGTATATTTCCTTTGATATTTTTAGCTTCCCAAAGTAAGGTTAAACGTTGTTTGTTTACAAACACTGAATTTCCAGTCTAAATTACATGATTTTCCAGGTTTTGGGCTAAAATTTTCAATTTTCCCTGTCTTCTCCCTGACTTTTTTTTGCCAAAATGAAATTCCCTGACTTTTCCAGGTTTTCCCTGACCAGTGGCAACCCTGTTTAAGCATAGAAGATAAAGTTCAAATTTAAAAAAAAGTCGATGAAGGTTCTTCTGGTAAACTTCTAAGTTAGAAGTACCACGTTGGAATGTCAACAATTTATGACATAAAGAAGCAAAAAAGCGATCTCTTGCAATTTTATTTGAAAGCTGGCTATCCAAGTTTGGTGAATTCCAGAAAAGCGATGCATCACCCAAAAATTGAAGAGGTGGACAAAGCTTTTTTTGAGTGGATTAAACAAAGAAGAGCAGAAAGTTTCCCCATTGACATGATCTATTATCATGGGCCCAAGCAAAAATGTTTCACAACAAGCTTCAATTAGAAAATAACTGTGATTATTCCCATGGATGGTTCAGCAGGTTTAAACAAAGGCATGGCCTAAAATTATTGAAAATTTTGCGCATACAGTCATATCACTTACGAAATACAATACAGATGATAAAAAACAAATTTTTCTTTTGAATAAGTTCAAATCATTTCAGCTAATGGTCACTATAAACTTGCAATTAAATGTAATATACTGACGTACGTTATAAAATAAATATAACCTTACAAGAAAAAAGAAGTGATTGTAATTAAAACGGAAAGTATATAAAATCTTCTGAACATAAATTACTTGATAAAATGCCCGTAATATTACATTTAAATTTAGATAATAAACTAAAATATAGTTCATATTAATAAATGAAAATGGAATATAAAATTATGAACTCCAATCAATCACAGGATGTTTTAACATACCCGACTATCTTCACCATATGACATCAAATTATCAGTCAAACGTGTGCATTCAATTTCTTGACTACTTGAATAAACTCGATATAGCTAAAATATCAATAAATAAATACATTTTTTTATCAATGTTACTATCAATCAAAATTAAATGAAATAATTTTTTGACAAAGATCCAAGAACAAAAAGAACATGCTTGTAACTTTTTAAAATAAAGATTGACATACTTACTTTAAAACAATCTGTTCCTACACCTATATGAGTTTCTAATTCTTTCTTTAATTCTGCTAGTGTTATACGTTTATCAACATAAACCCTTAAATCTAAAAATAAAAAAAAAGTTTAAGTACTGTGACAAAAAATACGATTCAGTTTAACAATGCTCAGTAAAATTGATTCTGTAAGCTATTGATACTTATTCAAAACTGATTAAAAACCACTGCATGTGTTAAGTAACATAGAAAATAAATTATAATGCATTAAAATTCACTAATGCTGAAAAAGGATAAAATCATTTCAAAAAGTGCAAAAACATTGCGTTTAAGTTAGATATACAGATTCAGAAACAATGCTTACATCATGAATTAAGTAATAATTTTCCAAATATAATTCATTAATGTGTATCATAACAAAAATAACAGTTACAGTTATGCTCTTTACAATACAGTCAAACCTCATCAGTAAGTCATTAGGATAAATTGGCAATCTGCATATTATATCATCTTTCTGGAGCACAAATCTTTTTTTTAGATTTTTTTTTCACTAATGTACTCTGTTAATTGCATCACAATTTTTTCAACCACTCCAAAAGTGCAATACACAAATTTTATCCCTTTAAGGTTATTTCCAAAAACATTACTAAATTTTTGTTGAGCACAACTGCCAGCATTTTCCCTTGCTGGCAGTTTGCAAGTTTGTTTGCCTTATCAACAAATTTTAGGAATTCTTACAAAACTTTACTTTTTCAATTTCCGTATGATGACAGATTAAATGTAACAAATTGTACAATTAAATAATAAGTACTGCGTACTGTATTTACTTACTATACTTTCCTTAATTTGTCATTCACTTTATTTATTTAAATTCTTATTCTACTAACTAATATAATTTATAATGTAAAGTGGTTATGTACACTTAAGTGTGTAGATAAACATTTAAAATTTCATTTTACATTTAACTTAAACTCTGTTTTAAATGAAATGTAAAATGATTTATATTGAGCCCTTAAAAATGAAATGTAAAGTCATGTACTAACAAGGTTTGACTGAATTAATTTTGACATGATGAAAATAAAAGTTTCCTGTAAATTATTAGTTTTTTTCGAAATGGTTTTTTAGCTTCAAAATAATAATATAAAGAGAAATTAGAATGATAACATGAATAGAAATTTTGCAACAAAAAAATAATAAAATGACAAGCTCAATTTCAAGGGGGAAAAAAAAAAAAAAAGAAAGAAAGAAAGAAATAAAGAAAACATACTTTTCTCTCCTGTCTCATAATCAGTATAAGGATATGCTCTAAAAAGACGCTTGACAGGTGGCTCGGGATTAATTTGACCTTTTACACATGTACAGAGATTTTTACAGCAATCACTGGTAGAGCACTTACAGTCTTTGGTGTTTTCTTCAGGAGAGGACAAATTTCTCCCTTCGTCCAGCCTATGAACAGGACAAGGTGCTTCTGGTATCCCTAACACAGCATCACATTCAGGTTTTGACACTTCAACACCAGCATGTAGGGGTTCGAGATCTTGGTCAATCTCTGAACCCATAATGTCTGGAGAATTATTTCGTGGAGATAATTCATCTCCAACCAGTGTCCTTTCACTGTCTGTTAAACTACTGTCCTCAGATTGATCACTGTAAATAGCTTGGCTGCTTTGATAGCCATTAGAGGAGGCTGTGTCACCAATTTCACTGTCACCGAGACCTTCATCATAGTCCTGATTACTGACATCACCCACTAAAGACCCAGGTATTTTATGAAACTTTATTGGGACAGCTGGGGCAGAATGGGTGCCACATACTGACACAAGTCTGCCAAAAGACGATCGTTTTCCTGATGTCTCTAATTTAGCACTTTGAGCTTTTTCTGACCCAACATCAGAAGAATCTATTACAAGACAAAAGAAAAAACTAAATATTTAAATCAAATTATAAATCTCAATAATATAAACATGAGATATGAATTACTACGATAAATATGGAAGTACATTTTTTTTTTTTTTTTTATATGTTTTGATTTCTCCAACTTTTCATGAATTTTAAACAGGTCTTTTCTGATATTTTAATTTGCTGTTACTGTTGTTTCCCTAAGCAAATAATAGTTGGTCTAATTTCTTAACTTTAAATGGTACAGTTGCAAATTGTGCATGAATTGTCAACAATATAACATTAGGGAACATAACTTAACTGTTTTCTTGTAGACTGATTTCTAGACTATTTTTTTCAATCTCATAATCACCAGTAACATCTTACTGGTTAGGCAAATTTATTTTACTAGAATAAGAGGTTTAAAAGTACAGTTAATTGAAGATAAAATTTAATGTGCCATAAGTGGTCCCATAACATGATTCCCTTAAAGGCATCTTATATTATAAAGATATTAATTTCTGGAAGAAATCAAATAAATTCCTCACCAAATTAGATTTCCTGACTTTACCAAGTTTTCTTGGTCTGTAAAAATCATAAAATAATTGTCTGTCTGAATTTTTCTTTCATGCTCTATGTTCCTACTCTCCCTTTTTTCATTTATAAACCAGAGACTGCACAATTCAGTAGAATGTTCAACCAGTATTAACACACACACACAAACAGTAAAAAATTATTTGAAAAATTTTAAGCACATAATGCAAAAAATATCAAGTATTTTAAACAAAGTAAAATGTTACAATGACACGCAAGCATTCATAGTTTAATGTATAAAAAAATCAAATGCAGCATATTTAACAATTGCACAAATATATTATTTTTACATTTGTGTAAGAATCATGCATGAAATTGTACTGTTTTGGAAGTTTAAAAAAATTAAAGTTCAATTAATTTAATACCCTGTTTTTCTGCTAGTAGAACACACATTTTTTGAAACAAAAAAAGTAACGGCAAATGTAACTTAAAAATTCAATCGTAGACTAATTTACTTTTTTTAAAGAGTAATTTTTTATCAGCACTGATAAATACACTCAAATTCAAACTACAGACACATTTTTACATTTATCCCTCTCCAATTTACTAACACACCAACATCAGCAGGGCTCTATTTTTAAGCAAACTCATGTTCCTTTAGTAGAGATGAAATAAAGATACACATCCACAGTAAAACATTAAAACATTTACCAAACTAAAATCCAAAATTTTGTAAAAAAATTTCGGCTCAGTTTCACATCATTTTTAAGTCTTGTTTTTAAGTAGTATTTCTTTGCTGTAGATGTTTTGAGAAATGCATTTCACCTGCAGTCTATCCGCACACGTGTAGTATCATTAATATCATCATCTGTAGTTAATCTTCCCAATGACTCTGTTTCATATGCATAATTTCCACTCTTGTACTCAGTAATTTTCTTGATGTTCTCAAAATCAACTGTAATCTGTTCCTCATGGGCATCTTTTGCTAAGGCTGCAGTGATTTTTCCAAATTTTATAGTGTTCTTATATTCTTTTCTTTTCTTTGTTACTCCAATATAGCAATACATTTACTTTTATAAATGTTGGCAGTTTCTTGAGGATCGATAGGGTCTTTATCTGTAAACCCTAGATATGGAGAGTACACAAAAACTGCTGAATACAAGAGTAAAAATTACCATACCTAAAAGAATAATTGGAAATATTAATTACAGATGGCACCGTTAGCAATACAGCACATGTGCAAATCGAATGGGGGTGGAACGAGTTTTCTCCAATTATACTGAATTGTACAGTCTCTGGTTTATATTTGAAAAACGGGGCAGTGGGGAAGAGAAGATAACATACAGTGAAAAAACAACACTTGCTTGAAGACTGCCAGGAATCGAGCCAACAATTTTTGAAAAATTATGGATTTTAGTCTGGTAAATTTTTGATTACTATCAGTGTTCCTTTGCTGTTATTATTCCTTAGCTTAGTATTTTTTCCACACAGATTTTGTTTATTAAATATATACAAAATACTTTTGGCACATGTTATATAATACTATACCAAGGTTGTTTTTCAACAAAAATTAGTTTAATATGTTAATTTGAGAATTATATGATTTTGCTTATATTTTATAATGCTTTATGAGCAAAAATTATTAGAATAGCTATTAAGTTTTAGAACACTTAATTAAGAAATTATATTTTACATAGAAAGTTATGATTAATACTTAAAAAAAATCCTTTATTAAACACCTATAGTTAAAACTGCATTAACACATCATTGATCGTAAATGAAAGTGCATTCTTAAAAAAATTTTACACTTTATGAGAATTTTACAAAGCAGTGGTTCTCAATCTTTTAACATTGTGCCACCCAGATCCAGCAAAGGATAACTTACAATGGTGTTCCCCCATTCTTCAGAATACAAACAGTTATTTATTCATCAATACTAAATATTTAGTCAACTTTTCTACAAAATAATATCTGCAAAGTTTGAATTAACATTTTAAGCAAAAACAGATATTTTTGGGATAAAAATAAGATTTTTTTTAAACATGGATTATCACTTGCTCTCCGCTTGTTTTTCTCATGTGTCCCACCGTTGGGAACTGCTATTATAAAGTATAAGGACATAATGATCATTATTATGAAATGCATAGAATTTGGTTAAATTATAGTGAAACCTCTCAGAGCGGCCACCTCACCATACCGAGAAAATTTGGCCGCTCTGAAGGGTTTTATTTACTATTATAAGATAATTGCTATAATGCGTAATATAAACAAGTCTGACACATATTCCTTTGTTGAAATGAAATTTTAAGAACTTCAATGTGCTGCTCGAGATTTAGGAAAGGTGTTTCGACATCGTGGTAACTCAGATCACTGACCAACTAATGAAATGAAACTGGCATGGCGTGAATGAGATTTTTGCCCCAGAGTTATCAGAATCTGCCTACAGCCAATATAGTAAGCAAGAGGTGCAATTCTCCCTTAACTTTACCGATTGGAATTCCGAACAAAGGCCCTAGGACACCTTCAACACCGGATTGCCCAGTTTCTCCCTCAGTTTCCATGGGTGGTGCAATAGTGGTTCCCTATCTTAAGGGTGTGGGGAGAATACAAAAGAGATAACAGATTCAATATTTAACCCTGCATTTAAGAAAGGGGGAAGAAACAGTGGGAATGGACTTTGCAAGTTATTCCTGGGTCTTATATTCGGCCATAAACCAGACCTTGAGTATTTTCGCTCAAAATTAAAGCATAGAATGAATAGAATTTCCAGAAAAATGAGATGGGCGATCCTACACAGTGGCCGTTTAGAGGGAGTCGGGTGGACTCTGATAGAGGTTATTTTAACAATAGGTCTATGAGCCGAAAAATCCGTGCCATGAAAAATTGGCCGTTTAGAGGGGTGACTGCTATACAGTGGTGGCCACTCAGAGAGGTTTCACTGTAATTGTAATGAATAGAAGAAGATAGTAATATATATATATATATATATTTCAACAAATTTAAAATATTTTTAATTAAATTAATTCCTTTTGAATAAAGTTTTAGATTATTTCCGAAAAGAGGTTTAATCATAAATAAACTCCTGTGCACATTTTTACTTACCTTCTTCTTCACTACTTGAATCATACTTCCCATCATTGGAATCACAGTCATGAAGGCGCAAACGATCTAAAATTGCTTTTGAAAAATACAATTTCAAAGACAAATATCCAGTTCATTGAGAAAGTACAAAGAATTTGCACAAAGAAAAATTCACTCACACTGCTCCCCCACATTAAGCATGTTGAATGCTACGAAGGAAAAATTCAGGAACATAAGGGGGGTATGGGTAAAAAGATGTGCTGGGTTACAATCTAAAGTGAAGAAAAGCAATTTTTAAGGATTAAATCATCCTTATTAATTTCCTTTTACTGAAAACAAAATTACTCATTTGTAGCTATCATTTTCCTTTGATTTCAAAACTGGCCACTATATTCCCTCTGCATTGTAGCCCCACCCTTATTTTGCCACTGGACTTGTTTAATTAGCACATGTGTATCTGAGCATGCTTAAGCTGGGGGAACAGTAATTAATATGATTTAAGACCAATCGACAGAAAATAATGTGAGATACCATTTGTTTACTTATTAATTATTTTTAACACAATAACTTCATTGAAAATTATTTATTTTCACTTCATTCAAAGTAAAACCAGTAATCAGTAGGTTTGGCTTTTTAAATTTTTAGGTAAAGTGATGAATTTTACAATGTGACTTTTTGGCAATCCATAAAATTAAAAAAGTTTTTAGCGGGAATAATATACCATCTACTTTTAAATACCCATCAAGTTGAAAGACATTAAAATTGGTTTATGAAAAGGAAAGAAACAAATGGAAAGAAAATAATTTGCTTTTCTACAGCATGAAATAGTAAAATCTGTGCTATTATCTAAATCATAGAAAAGCCTTACAGCTATTAAAAGGGGGGAATAACTGCACTCCTAGAATTGCTGAGTTTTTAAATTACTACAAGATATAACTATTTATGAATTTTTAATCAATACCAGGAGTAAAAAAATCTCCAAAAATGTACACACCCAGTCAGGCATGTAACCTAAAATAATACAAGCCTGAACCAAAATTTTACATGCCTGAAATAAATTTATAAGCCCCAAAAATATTACTACATTTTATTGCTCTGTAAAATAACAATTGTTGGGATTCTGTATTCTGTTTACACTTAAGTTGAGGTATTGAGATTGCTGCTGGGACATTGATAAAAATCACTGAAGTAAAATTGGAAATTTATTTTTCCCCATACCAAATTTTGAAAAATCCACTTGATTTTTTTACATGCCTGATCAGGTATGTGGCAATAAAAAATACATACCCGGCTGAAAATTTTACATGCCCCAGGCATTTTGGGCAATAGAATTTTCCAACCCTGAACAATACTATAACAATAAATAAAAAAATAAAATATAAAATACAGATAATAAAAGCTGCAGTAAACTTACTTTTATCTACTTTAGGAAGAGTAACATATATACAAATAGTATTTGCATATACATCTAAAACTTTAAATAATTTTGATTTACTATAAGGCTTTTCAGCATCACTGGCATCCTTGAATTCAACAAAAACCTATTTAAAGAACAAAAGTCAGCAGATAATGACAAGAAGAAATTGCAATCAGGGTTAGAACTAGGGCCTGGTAAACAAGGCATCTGCCACGGGTACATCAGTCATAGGAGCACAATGCAACATTTTATAATACTAGTCTTAAAAGTAGGGTTAAATACAAGAATTAGGATTCTAATAAAATTGAGAAGGAAAATTTACATTTTCTTAATTTTTTCATTGATGAGGGTGAAGTAAAATGTTTGCAAATCAATGCAATGCTTTGACACCTGCCTGTTGGAAGTGAAAGCTCTAAGAGAGAAGAAAAAAGCCCACATAAAACCATAATTCTTTCAGCAGGAACCTTTTTGAAATTCAACAACCCCCACCACTTTTCTCCTTGCATACATTACTTGGAACATTATCATTTTTCAAACTTTGAACCTTACAATTTAGAATTATCATAATTCAGGTATTTAGCAATTTAGCATTTAGGAACCTTTTCTTCTGAATGTTTCATGAAAGTGTTAGTGATTTTTTATTTATTATTTTAAAGATGTTTTTTTCATGCCAAGACTGAGAATTCAGCTAATATTTTATGAAAGATAAAATAGCCTTATGTATTTTTCCTGCTATATGTGGTGGTAAGGGCACAAGACAGTTTTTTGCCCCAGGTGTCAAATGACCTAGTTCTGGCCTTGACTGCAATTATAAAAGAAACATAGAATTTATGAATGAATATCTTTATTTACAAAATATACAGGACACTCCCTCTATTATGCACAGGTTGGGACTAAGGGTTGCGCGGATTATAGAATTTTGCAGATTATAGGTCATTTGGTTAACATGGGAAAAAAATGTGTATTTTACTAAAAATATTGGCAACAGTACACATATAATTAGACAGAACTGAAACCAAACTGGTCGTTATAATTATTTTTTAATAATATATGAAAAATTATATATATATATATATATATATTTTCAATTTAAAAGGCTATATGCTTTAGTTATTTAATAACATTTAAAATTTCATTTGACAATTTTGTCTTGCAGCTTATTAATAAGTATTCTTTTGTGCTTAGAGACACTAGTTTATTTATTAATGGGTGTTTATTAAAATTATTTAATTGCATTTACAAGTTTGTTTCTGCCCATAACAGATATTTCTCTAGAGTAATGCAAAAGTATCCTGAATGAAAATCTAATCCCACGCCTCTTCATGTATCAGTAAAAACAGTGAATTTCCACAAACCATTATTCTAGTTATTAATATAAATAGGCTAATATTTCAGTGGGTCTCATTTTCTGGTCTGTTTGTTTTCACAAAAGTGTAAGTTTCATGAGTCCTTGAGAGTCCGAGCAGAAAAACTGAAATGTAAAATGATTTGTTTACATGTAAAATGTATGGCGGATTATAGGCATTTGCAGATTATAGGGTTGCAGATTAGAGGGAGTGTGCTGTACATGAAACACTACATGAAAAGCTACAATATAAATTTTTAAAAAGACTAAATTATTTTTCAGATCTTTTGATATCATTCAAAATAAAAATAAAATTCATAAGCACTAAAATTTAAAAAAATGTATCCAAAGTTCTACACATATGTATATATTTAGATTATAACACTGCAGTTTCAATATTCATTTGAGGTTAAAATATAATTTTTCCATCATTTGAAACTATTAGATATGTACCATATATTTCTGCAGAAAAGATTACCTTCAGATAAGACGAACTTTAATGTTTTGTACTTTCAGCATACATCTTTCCTCAGAAAACCCTCAAACAATAAATGACTAATGATAACTTAATAAACTAGCTGCGTACCCGATCTTCATACAAGAGGAAGCAGATATTTTTCTAACATATGTGATTAAAATTTATTTAATCGAAGCAAAATCATCAAATCATTTCATTTGTAACCTGGCATTATGATAGCTAATATACATTTAAAAAAAAAAAAAAAAATGCTTTGTGGAAATTTGTAATAGTTTGTTTCTCTAACAGTTTAGAGTTTATGCATTACAGATGAAATTATTTATGTATTAGCTCGTCGACCATTTGCGTATATTTTTTATCCCAAACTCTGTGATTAAGTGTCAATAATGCATGTGAACAACTACATTAATTGCCATATTACAGCCAACAAATGAAAATAAAACAAAAAATTTTCAGCATATCATATCCTGTAGAAGACATTTCGGTGTTTTCTATTGAACTTCTGAGAGAATAAATATTTTTGAAACTTTTTTTGCACCAAAAAAGACTTCTTATTTGAAATTTATAGGTGATAAGATTTAATCAAGTATTAATATTGAAAGATAAGCATTGTCTACGAAACTATAGCTTTCGAAATGGCTCCAATTTTTCTGATAGTAACCTACCCCTAAATCGCTACCCATGAAAGTGATTTTTATACAGATCACATATTTAATATTAATAGTCATTTGTTTACAGTTTCTTGATCTATTTTAAATTAAGCATTTTAACTTTATTTTTTCTCATTTTTAATTACTTTGGCTTTCAAAATTTTGTATTACGCTTTTTCCCACATATTCAGTTTCAGTTAACTGCTTACCTATCGGAATTGTATGTTTAAATTATTCTTTCATCCATTCCTCTATGTCAATAATAAGTTGGTCAGTTACATTTCTTTCTCTTTCCAAGCTGTTAAGAAACATCTGTTTCTTATGCAAAGCATTTACACTGAATTAATATGCATCTATGCTTGACAGTCTTCCTATACACATACAATACTTCATTTCTTTCATTACTAAATACAGGCTCACATCAGTTAAAATCTTATTGAACTAATTTTCTATCACATGGGATTACTGTACCCCAACTAAACCAATTTATTCTTTATAGGGATCAAACGCATATGCGAATATGCAGCTCTGAATGATCTATTAGCATTTTTTAAATGAGCTTCATAAAAATGTTGCCACACATGCAAAGATAATAAAATGCAAATTAAAATAGAATAAAAAATTCGAGTCCTATTTGAATAAAAAATTCGATTAATTTCATACTGTATTTTGTACTGTATAGGAGTTTGTTATTCCTAACCGAACTGCAATATAAATAGAATTTTGCATAAACTCAAATTCCGATTTGCTATGAATAGCCGCATATTTACAAAATCTGCGAGTCTCCCGGTTGGCCAGAGTAGAAAAGAACAGATTTCAGCAGCCTTTGGCACGAATACGATGAGAGAAAGTACTTGTAACCAATTTGTAAATGATTTGTATTTCTGTGAGTCAAGCAACAGTAAGAAAGCAAGCTAATCTCTCATGTGCACTTACGCTTACAAAGTACAAAGCTCCAAACTTTCTTGCTTATGCTAGGCAGAGGGCCGGTGGTAGCATATTTTTGAGGGGCTTGCTACAGAGATGGCTGGACCCAGTAATGTTTTTTTAGATCTTGCAAAAAGCCAGAGATAGCATATTTTGAAGGGGGCCCGCTACAGTGATGGCCGAACACAGTGATGTTTTTTCTGGGTCTCAAAAAGCATCAGCGGTAGCATATCTTTGAGGAGACGGGCCCAGTGATTTTTTTTTTTTTTTTTGTGGTGGTGGTGGGGGGGGGGGGGGGGGGGAGGAGGGGGTCTTGTAAAGGACCAGTGGGAGTATATTTTCGAGAGGACCCGCTATCGCTATGGCTATAAATTTTCTGTCTCTAAGTATTGTTATTTCATATTGTTTCTTTAACCTCTTATATGCAACATTACTCATGTTATTATACCATTAACATTATTCAAAATAGTTTTCTTAAAATAGGAAAATAGAAGGTTGCACATAAATAAATGTGTATACCAAGCAGTTACGAATTATACAAAAATAATAATTTTTTTTAAGAACTGTCTAACATATTAAAATAATTTATTTTTAGTCTTTTAAAAGTCGGACTTTCAATATGAACTTTTTGAAGAAATCATGTTAATGTTCAGTTTCAATAATTTCTTAAAAGGCAATGCATTAAAATTGCTTTATTCAGTCAGCTTTTTTCTGTATTGGTATATTTATTAAAGAGTTTGCAATGGAAAAATTACATTTCGCGAGTTTTGGGGAAAGTCAGAAACATGATCAACAGTAAAGATCTCAAACAATCAATTTCAATCATTTATACATAATTATTAAATTATTCTGAATTTAATTTAATAATGGTAAGCAATAAATAAATTGAAAGAAAAAAGAAAATTTTTAAATCAAAAGGCTTCGCTAGTGATTTCCATCATTCTTCCACAGGGTTTCTACAGATTTCACAGCTTTTGCTTCACTGACTTTCCCCGACATCTATCACGCTCTTCCCTGACTTTATCTAGCGTGCTTTCCCGAATTTTGTGTTTCTATTTGTAACATTACCTCCTTTAAATAATAATTTTTTATATATTTGCCCCCTTTTTTACTAATAATAATAATAAAATTAATATATACAAGAATCTTATTTGACATGACTGGATTCTAACAAAAACCATGCTTGATAATATTTTAGGATAAAATTAAGCATATTTCAACTGCACAAGATACGCTCATAAAGAAAACATTTTAAAATTATTTATAAGGTTGAATGAGAAAATGAAAATAAAACAATTTCTATATTTAGGTTCAAACAGCAAATATTTTCTTGATTTTACTGCAAAATTCAATTTTTCTTGCATTTCCCTGACCTTTCTTCAATTTCTGCTAATTCCCCTGACTTTTTTCCCAAATCCCTGACCAAAACTCATTTCCCTGACTTTCCAGGTCTGTAGAAACACTGTTCTAAAAGGAAGTTGAAATAAACAAGTAAGACGATTACAAAATTATAATAGTATTTTTCCTTTTAGTCAATGAATGTGGTACTGTTTTAAAAAGGATATTTTACAATTTTTTTCACAATTAAATAGTTTTAATTAAAACTCTATAGTTTTAATTAAAACTAAGATATTTTCTCAGTACCCCTTATCATCAGAGGAACAAACCGGACCCATTTCCAGATTTCTTTTCAAGGAGCAGTCTCGGTGAGTACAATAGAGAAGGCCAGAACCGACTTATTGTGAAGAAACAAGCTCAGGGTTCTCATTGATTTAGCGTTCTAGTGAGTTAAAATGTTAAATCACTTTATATTCATTTTTTGAGCAACTGTATTTTATTTTGAAGGCATGTATAAATACAATTAAATTAAAATTATTAAATCAAAATACTTAAAGTACAAACAATCAATGTCTCCTCCCCTCTTCATGGGCCATGCTGTGAAATTATCAAATGTTGGCTGGTCCGCCATGATAAAAAGATTGGGGGGCACTGGCTTAGTTTTAATGCTATGGATAGAACTGAGCATGATTATTTATGGAATACTGATGACGAGACGGTAATCAACTTGCCAGATACAGAATGATGGGTGCCAGGATTTTGTAAGATTTTAAGTACATTTGCAGGTGATTTTTGTTCTGTTTTATTTGTAAATTTCACTCTTTTCTTCTTTTACCTGTCCTATAAAACAAACCAAGGGGGTCAATTCTACCTGAGTTGGTGGAAATGTTACATTGTTAACTCTAGCCTGTCTTGTGAAGAAGTGTTAAGGTACTCTTGTGACTGAATAAGCAAGTTGAAACTAGTTTTAAAAATTGCTAGGGCAGTCGTCAAGTGGGAGCTAAGGAAGAGCAATTTAATCTAACCTCCGACTGCTGACTGACAACACTGAGTAAATAGATCTCCTGGATTTGGGGGGCTTTTTTATATTTCAATTACCACCACATTTGCAGAAATATACAGTAACAATGGAATTTATGTTTTCAAGGTGCAACAGAATATCTTGAATAATAATTCATGCAACTGAAATGGCAAATATAATTAAAAAACAAATTAACAAAAATCTATATTGCAATAAATTAAAAATTGCTATATAAAGACTTTTTTCTTTAAAATATACTTTGCATAAAATTTTACAGAAATGTACATAAGTTTTTTTACATACAGAAGTTTTTTTTTTTTTTTTTTTTTTTTTTTTTTAAACAAAACAGGTGCGCACATACATTCACACACACACACACACACCTATTTCCAGATAGCTTAAACAATAAAAGTTACATTTTTATTAGATATCCATATATAATGAGAAGTATATAGATAATATGGCACTTATATATTTGTTCGCATTTTTATTATTATTACTATTTTATTTTATTAGTTTTTATCATCCTAATTTGAATTATAGGCTATGTTTACATATTTTCGTATGTTGTATGATGAAGCTATGGTAAGATTTGTGCTTTACATTTAGAAGATATTGGTATTTGATGAAAAGAAATCTTGTAATCTAAATGCTGAACTAATTATTTCTACTTAAAGCGTGTGAAATTAAAAATGATGATGCATTAAAGTGATAAACAGCTATCTAATATAATGAAACAGGGTTAGTAACATTAGTAATAATAATTGGGTTATTTTCTGTTACTGACAATAAATTGCAGATTGCGGTGGGGAAAAAAAAAGTTGATGGCATAACATGTAAGTAGAAAAAACAGCATACATCAGAAGTATTACAACAATCAGGGTTCCCTCTAGAGTACGAGACCGTGAGAATCTCGCACAAAAAATATTACAGCAAGAGGTATTCTCGCGCTGCAAAATATTCGCCACCTGCGCGAGATTCTTGCACGCTGTTTGAAAGTTTAAAAACGGCAGTTTACAGATACAAAAATTTGTTTTTACTCTACTACTGTGGGATAACAAGCGTGCCGCAGCCGCAAAGAAGCGTCCCCCCCTTCCTCTCGAGTTTCTGTTCAGAGATAAGACGGTTAAATCATCGGAATGCAGAGGGGGAATATTTAATGCTATCAGCGCTGAGCTGGCATGTTGATTTTTCTCCTCCTGCTTGCCAACTGTAAAATGTTTTGTTTTTGTATGTGTGTCCATCGTATATGAGTTTTGAGGGCATTTCATCTGTTTGTTTTTTTTATATACCACCACCATTCATGGAATTATTGATAACCTCTGGCAGTTTGAAATTTGGACCCCCCCCTTCCGTTCTAAGTTTAGTTGTGGTTCACAGTAAGAGTTAATCAATCTTTTAAGAAGACCCCCTAAAAAAAATAAAAAAAGAAGCTGAAATTTTCCGATTAAATGCCGGATAATCTAGCTTATACTGTAGTAAGATTTTTAACTTAACTATATCTGTTTTAACTTTGTCACACATATTTGTATCTTACCAACTTTGTAGTATAATATAATTTAATATTTATATAAATATATATTAAGT
This sequence comes from Cheiracanthium punctorium, assembly GCA_038373885.1. Lineage (NCBI taxonomy): Eukaryota > Metazoa > Arthropoda > Arachnida > Araneae > Cheiracanthiidae > Cheiracanthium > Cheiracanthium punctorium. Next base: position 135,336 of record JAWZYV010010792.1, on the reverse strand, counting down.
TATGTTATATAATTTTATTATACTAGATAAAATATTATAGTTAATAATTCTTTTGCTTAGTTAAACCAGATGTGATTCTTTGAATGAATTTGAATATTCATTAACTTTGAATATCCATTAACAATTTCAGTGCATTTTAAGCAATCTTATTAGAATAGCTGATGGACATATCAATTTAGAAAGTTTTCCATATGATCTAGCTGCAAAATTTTTTAATAAATGGAAAAATCGGTGTTATTGAAACTGTACTATAAATAAATAAAATGATGTTAAACAATGTTTATGTCCTCACTTAACTTTCAGAAATCTCACTCAAAATTTTTGGATGGGTGAGAAATCTCCTCTTTTTTTTTTTTTTCTAATGGGAACCCTGAACAATGCAAATAACTTTTTGAAGTGTAATGTGGTCTGATATACACATAACGAGCCTAATGACTACTTGCAATAACTTAATTGCAGGCATTGCAAATGACACTTAAAAAAACAAATTGTTACAATAATTACAATTAAAAGATAACAAAACATGCATGCTTAAAAAACTTCACTGTAAACATTTATCAACAATGTAACCATCTCTTTCATGCATACTATCACACAGCATGCTTTCAAAGAATAATTCATCTAAATAACTGTCCTACATTGACTGAAAAATACTTGTTCCTTTAAATAAAATGTAACATGACAAATCTACAAAAGCAATATATTTGAGACTATTGGAAAATTAAATAGTTACCTTATTGCTTTTACGAAAACCTTCACTGTGAAGGGTATGTGATGGTACATCTAACAATTCTGTTTCATTACTGTAAGCTTCAAGGACTATTCTCATTTTGCTACCATCTTCTAATCCAAGAGCCTAAAGAATATTTTACACGATGAATGATAAAAAAGAAAACAAGTTTGGATTATCTTTAACAATAAAGAAACTTTTGAAGAAATATTTTTTTTTCTAAGAAATAAAATGATGCTAAATAATTTGTGACATATGTTTAAAGTATACAGGGTGTCCCAAGAACACTGACCTAGGCTTCTGTTCTTTAAATATTGATCAGAGGCTAATATAATAATTTACAAAATTACATTTTTAAGAAAAAGGTACGTTTTGTGGCAACAATTAAAAATTTCAAGAGATTAAATCTAAATAAATACAAAATTTAAATTTTTATATGTTCCCCGCATAAAAAATATTCTGAATTGGTAAAATGTGCTCCATACAATAATGAAATGATGTTCAAAGTTTCAGTCTTTCTCTTCAATTTAAGTGATTAATATTCACACTAAGTTTTGCCAGTTAAAGGTTGTTACACCCCCCATCCCCAAAAGTTAGAAAGTCAAGTGCTATACATTAAAAGCGTAAAATAATTTACGCATCGCCCCTATATTTTTTCCTTATTCTATTAATTTGGAAAGTGTATCATTATTCCTGAGTGCATCATATTTTTCTTCCTTGTTTCATGAAACCCATCTTTGGAATCGAAATCTATGTTAAAGTCGCCTACTAAAACTTTTTTACAATCTTCGACAAGTATATTCCAACTGTACTTCACTATTTTAAATATTGTTTTGAATGTGCATCCTAATCTATGAGTATACCGTGCTTGTCTTTCTTGGGTTGATTCCTACTTTAATGCCTCAACTCTCACAAAGGTGGCAATAATTAAACATATGCAGTTACCATAAGGATTTTTTGTATTTATGTGGCAACTGTAATTTAGAATTAAAATGGCGATTTTGAACAACATGTAAGTACAGCATTCCATTACTTATTTATTTATTTTGGGTTGGCAATTAATGTAATTTAATAATTAAGTGTCTTAATATTTTTAAGGCTTTTGTTTGTGTGCCAATTTTCGGAACGCAGATAAACATCGCGTATTTTCGATGTTTTCGGCTTCTGTGCCCGTAGTCTAAAAATTGCTGGGTTTTTTTTTTTTATTATTATTATTCCTTAAAAGTTTAAATTTTTCTAGTGTTTGATTAAGTGAATATTTCTTAAAATCGCATATTTTTACGGCGTTTGTTTGTGTGCCAATTTTCCAAACACAGGAACTTTTTTCTAAGTTCTTTCTATTTTTAATGCGATTTTTCAGGTATTCCTCTAAAATATTTCTGTCTTTTTTTTTTTTTTTTTTTTTTTTTTTTATAGTGCCGTATTTTTCGTGTCTCAGGTTAGTTTCGCATTTTCAAAACACTGGAAAATCCAATGGCTAGAGACTGACAATCCCACCACTGATAAATGCTCGCGCTTCCCTTCGGCAGGGAGAAAACGGAGGGATATCGGACATGACGTTAACAGGCAGAAAGAGGAGAGCCCTTCTTTCCCTCCTTAAGAGGGGAAAAAAAAAAAAAGATTACATTTCCAGCCACCACCCTCCCCTTCTCTCTCTTCTAGTGAGAAAAAAACCGGTCTCCGTCCGTCTCGAGGGGGGAAAAGAGTACAGGGGAAAAACTGACATAGCGGCTTATGTGCAGGAGAAAAAATTTCTTGCCGATCTCTAAGCGTGACGTCGGACTGCTTGAAATGCGTAAAAAAATAGCCCTCTTCAGTAAACGCGTAAAAAACTAGGAGAATCCGTAAATTTTACGGAAGATCCGTAAAAGTTTGGCAAGTATGCATAAAACACTTCTTCAGAATTGAAATTTATATTAAAATCGCTTACCAAAACTGTTTTACAATCTTCATCAGGCATTTTCTACTACACTCACAATATATTTATAATAAATTGTCACATTTCAGCACCAAACTTAGGATCAATCATCAAAAATTGGAAACCTTGTACGACTTTCGACATTTTATTAACGCACCCCCTCCCCCTTCACATTATCTGGCAAACACATTTGAAGAGATCTTCAACATGACAGGTCATATCTACAAAACTTGTCTACAAGATCGTGTACACAAAAATGCATAAATAAAATTCAGGGATTGAGTGAAATAGCACCCTAATGCTAAGAAACAATACTGTGCGATCTGAAGGAACAATTATTGAACATTTACTAATGATATGCAAGTAAGAAATAAGTAACATCTGCCAATGTGACTTCCAACAAAAGTCACTAACAAAATTTTTTATGAACCAAAGAAGGATACGCAATCGTAGAAATATCTATACATTTCTTATCTTGATACACTAAAAAGTAATTTCAATTAAATTTAAAGCCATTTAATTAAAAATACTAATTTAATTTGATTTTTTTCTTTGTGAAAATCTTCAATATGTATTGGATTGTAGGAAAGTTACCCTAAGTACAAAGTCTTCTTTTTATTATTTCTTCATTAATAATTAGTAACAAATGACATAGGTATTCTTCCCATTTAAATAAGCATTTTTAGCTCGTTTTTTTTTATAGGACTATTTAATAAGAGATATAGGTTTGAATCCATTTTAATTAGAAAACTAAAAAAAAAAAATTTTTTTAATCTTTAGTAGTTATTTTTTATTTATTTATTTATTTATTTATTTTTTTGAGGCAGATTTTACATGTTTAACAAATTTCACTCCCATCTCCTTTTCATGGGGTAAAAAATAAATCTTTGAAGTGAATATGTGGGATTATGGCTGATTATCTATGCAGAAGATCTAGGCTAGGGGGTCACTAACCAATTCTGCTGCAGTGTAGGACAATTCCGCCAAAAATTTTCCCTCTCATTTCCCCCCATAGGACAATTCCACCAATTCTTTTTCAGGTGTTTTTTCTCGAGAGGACAATTCTGCCGAAGGGGTTTACAGACAGAGTTTCTTTTGGCGACGTTTATTTGCTCTTTGCTACAAATAGGATATTTTGAAAGCTATGAGGGAAAAGATCTAGATCTCGAATATTAATAATTTACTGTAGTCTTTATGTATTTTACAGTTGCCGAATATCGCAACACAGACAAAAACTATCAATGTAAGAAATTAATCTCAGAAGGCAAAGAAAATTCTGAGTCAGGAAAATTATCAATAGGTTCACTAATTTATAGCATATGCACCCGTGGGCATATTGGTATTCCATCATCACCAACACATGCTGGATGAATTGCCAAATATGAAAGAGCTATTATATTCAAACTCCATTTCCTGTCACAAGAAAATGGTGAGGCAGAATTGTCCTGTAAGGGTCAGTTCATGACAAAATGGCACAGCGGAATTGTCCTACAGGTGGAATCACGGGGGAAAATTCTCGGCCGAATTGACCTGTTCCAGGCTGGGGGTGTGTGTGTCATTTTAATCCTTATATCTGTAAATTTCAAGGACTCAAAAGAGATTACTTTAGTTTTGTTTTACCCCCACTTAAAACTTTCGATAATCAGTTATTTCTCAGGCAAAGAGGAAAAACAAATCAATCTTTCTTAAGCATTTAAAATCAGGATTTTATTTGCTTTGATCTTTCCTGCATAAAAAATAAACCTTATAAACAACTTCCAATTTTTTTTTATTAATTGATAGAAATTTTACATCACTAATTAAACAGTTTACATCACCAACCACTAAATTTGCCAATTAGTAATTTATTCCATATGAAGGCATTTTTTCAATTTTTCTTAATTGTAACAAAACTAAAAAGAACAACTCATGTTATATAAAAAACAAAACAAAAATATTTTGAAATTAAATGTTAATTTCTTTTAATTAGAAACTTGTATAAAATCACATAAAACTAATTTTGTAACATGATGATGTACTAATTTAAAAAAAAAAAAAAACTACTTAAGTAAAAGAGTCCATTATTCTATTTTTAAGGTAAGTCCTAGTAAGGAACAGCCCCTATATCCTCTATGTTACAATCATCTGGATCAGTTCATTTACAAACTATTTTGTATAAAGTCTTGAAATTTGGTGAATAGGAATTTTTCATTTGAAATATTTATATCAATGCCTCATTCTCCTGATAGTGCCACTGCACAGGGATTGACCAAATAGTTTCAAATGAAAAATAAAATATATTAGAAGCTATTTCAGTATTTTTTATGTACATCATTTTATTAAAAGATCATTTTTGTACTTATTGACCAAATTTCAAGGTTTAAGACAAAGCAGTTTCTAAATGAACTAGTCCAGATGATTGCAACATAGCGAGAATAGGAAGTATGCCTGATTAGGACTTCACTTTAAAACATGATTTTATGTCTGTGCTTTATAGCAGTTTACTTAGTATAGATATGGGGAAAAAAAAGAGTTTTGATTTAATTGATAAGATGTTAATAAAATTGATTTTAGTTATGCAAGCAATTATATAAACTTGAATGATATTTAATTTCATAAAAACAAGTAATTCTAATAACCTATTTGAAAAATATTATGTATCATTTTCTTAATGCCTTAAGAAAATAAATAAATCAAAGAAAACTTACATTTGCAATCTGTTTTCTCAGGTCTTCAACTGTATTAGATGGATGGCTGCGAACAGTTACGGGATTAGCTGAAACGGTCTCGTGTTCAAGATCAACAACATGAACTTTGACAGTTGTTCCTGTAAGAATATTTAAGAATCAACCACCATTTAATTATACGCTTGTGCTGTGATGTTTTTATTTCAAAATAGTATACATTAACAAGAAACACTAAAAAGCAGCACAGAGATCCTATCCATCAATTCATTATTGCAAACATGCCAACTTTCTAAAATCAAAATGTCCGAGATCTTCTGCTTTTTAATGTCAAAAAGCCTGAGATTTTTTTTATGCATTTATTTTCAACATAAAATGGATATACAATCAATACACAGTTTAAAGTAATTAAAAAACTTTGTAAAAAACACACATAAGATGTTATAGGTGAGAGGATACGCACCTTTCAGCGAAAACAATTTTTGGCTGAAACGTGCGTATCCTCTTACCTATAACATCTTATGTGTGTTTTTTACAAAGTTTTTTAATTACTTTATTGTTTAACACCAGTATTTTGAGTGTTTTTTCCCAATACACAGTTTCTTTTCTTAAATGCCATGTGCATCCACATAAACTTAAGTAATTGGATAGAGCTAAGTTGATAATATAAAAAAATTCAATTTCAATATTTGTCAAAGAAATATTGGAAAATACAAAACATCAGTCAAAATACATAGGGGATAAACTGTTCATACCTAAAAATTATATATCTTATAATAATGAAATTTGAAATACTATCTAATTTCATATTAAAAAAACTTTTCTTAATCTCATACAGCTTTGAAAATTTTAGCATACTTGTACACAGATAATGAGCATAACAAAGAAAATTCATTTAATGTAATTTTTTAGAACAACTTCAGATGCATTATTTCAAAACAAAAGCCTGCAAGTTGTTGAGCCTCATGCAGCAGCATGAAAAAAAGTGAACTGATTTCGCAAACCTGATTAAGAAAATTGGAAAAGTTTTAACTTTTTAATAAACTCTTAATGAAGAAAAATCCTGAGGGCCGAAACAAAATCAAAAAGCCTGAGACTCAGGCTAAAATCCCGAGACTTGGTATGTCTATTATTGTATCAAGTCAATCATTAAACTCAAATCAAAATATCAATTTATTGGTGAGCCTTAAAATATTAAACTTCTGTAAATTTAAACTAGATGAATTCTTTTTTCATGAAATGAGAAGCTATAATTTTATTTGAAACTATTTGAAAAATGAATATAAATGACATATAATTAATAAACATCTGCATAGAATCAAATTTTGAAATAACATAGCACTTATTTTATTTTTCAACAAAATTTTGCATAGTTTGATAATTAAATCATTATATAAATCTCATCTCACAGGGTGAAAATGAATAAAATTGACTTTATGGTATTTTTATTTATTTACATTAAAAATAAAACTCAAAATAGATACATTAAATACAAATACACATACCTCCAGGTCTATATTCCTGAAACTGCTCATTAGGTTTACGAATTTCTAATAATAAATCAAATTTATAGCTAGACTTTACACCTCCAAGTAATTCTCCCATAGTTTCATTAGTGTTTGGATCAAAAGAACACTCCAGTGAATCATTAAAATCATCATACTTAACAAGTCTACAACATTCTAATGGCACAACATTTTCTAAGCCCATGATCTAAACAGAACACATATCATCTCATTATTAATAAAATCATATCTATAATACAAACAATTAACATCACACTAGTAATTTGAATGCAAAATTATTGGAATTATTGAGCACTTATAGATACTACTGCATCAGAATCAAACAATGCCATTGGATTTATTTTATTTATTATAATTATTTTTAAACCAACTTATTTAGCATTTATTTTATTTATTATTTATTATAATTATTTTTATTTATTATAATTATTTTATTTATTATAATTATTTTTAAACCAACTTATTTAGCAGTTAGTTAACCCCTTCTCATGCAGAGCCACATAGACATTCTAGCCACATAATTGTATCATTCATGCTGTGCCTGTCAAAATGTCAGAAGCATTAGTCAATCAGATGATAACAATACTTGCACAAAATGATAAAAGGTGGCAAAGTGTTATGCACATTTTTCACTAATGTGAAATATTTCACAGAAAAGATTTTGATGTTTCATTAAATTAATGTCAGAATAACTATCACTCTAGGAATCAACAAAAACTAAAAAAAGGAGGGGGGATGCTTGCACTGAGAAAAGGTTAATGCGAGAAATTACCCATAAATTTAAAAAATGGAAAATTGATTACTCTCAGTAAATAACAAATAACAATAAATATGTCTTCAAAAAGATTATGCACAAACTAGCTATTGACCTAAATATAAAACAGCTTCAAATGAAAAATAATAAACTTTTTGTTTCAAGAGGTTTCATACTGTTTCATATGAGGAGTGTCCCCTAGTAGCAAATGGTCTCGGTTCCTGAAAAGCCGATGATCGGTCAGGGAGGAAGCGCAGCGCGAGCCATGCAAGGTTCTTCATCACATCAGTGGATCTTTTCTCGGATTTTGCTCGGGCATGTCCTCTTCTGAATAGTAAGGCTGGATCATCGGCAAGGGGGGAAAATTGGGCATAGGGCTGTTGAAGAGCCGATGTGATTGGGGTTATATTAATCTCAGAAGAACAAACACCTTGCAACTTAGGATGTGAAGCTTATGACCTTTGGTAAAAGTTTAAACTGAGCAATCGATAAAAATTGGGGCATATCCCAGTTATAAAAAGTTTTAAAAGTAAAAAAAAAAAAAAAAAAAGTGAACAAAATCCGAGCTAGACAGTCTTAACTTTTTCCTCCTTTCTTTGAATCTTAATCCTGCCATCTGTTATCAGACGTAAGAACTTCAATTTTTAAGTATCCGAGACTTGGTATCGAACTGGAGAAGTAACGCTTGGTAGCCGATCATTTTAACCACTAGATGGGTCTGACTCAGAATGACGAGACTAAAGTTTGAAGCGATTGTTTGTTCCAAGTTCAGAATTTAAACATTTACGTTTCTAAATAATTAAAACTAGACTTCCTATACGCTACTCAAAATTTAAAAAAAAATTGCAATTTCTATCCATTTTAAGTATTTGGGACCCATGTACAGGCGTAAAAAAAAAAAAAAAGTTTTTCTGTCTGTTGTTCTGTCATTCTGTCCAGGATGCTTTTCTTATTCGCACATCACGTAAAACTGACTGAAGCAAATGAAATAAAATTTGGAGACTTGATAGGTGGTCACTTAAGCGTCAAATTTTTAAAAAAATTCATTAGATTTTGGGATTTTTTGCAACTTTTTTGCAAAAAAAGTGCAGGCATTTCTACGTGGGTATATTCATCTCGGAAGAGCAAACACCTTGCAACTTAGGATGTGAAGCCTATGACCTTTGGTGAAACTTTTAAACTGAGCAATCGATAAAAAGATTGTTTCAAACTGCGTAATTTTTTTTTCACGCATTATGTAATAACGATTAAAGCGAAAGAAATGAAATTTTGTGACACGATAGGTGGTCGTACAACTTAAACTATGCCCCTAGAGTTTCTTAAAATTTGGATTACTTTTGAGATTTTGTGAAAATTGTTTCAAACTGCTCAAATCACAGTTCGAAAATGTTTGCACTTTTTGTGCAAAAAATTTGCATGTAAAGTGAATATTCTGAATACTTTGAAAAGTATACACTTTTGTGCACAGTTTTTGACAATCCACTCAATCATCCACATCAATATCAACTTTTTAGTATGCATAGAAACTGCATAATTTGCACAAAAAGTGTATACTTTCAAAATATTTAAAAATATCCACTTTTTATGCACAAGCTATACTTTTTTGCAAAAAAAAAGTGCACACATTTCTAGCTAGGTATATTCACTCAGAAGAGCAAACACCTTGCAACTTAGGATGTGAAGCCTATGACCTTTGGTGAAACTTTTAAACTGAGCAATTGATAAAAATTGGTGCATATACCGTTGCATTGCATATTAGCTTGTTTATTTTTTTTATTGTATCAATTAATTCATGTATTTTCATATGCAATTTATGTATTTTCATATCATTTTATAACTAAATATCCTTTTCTTCAAGGCTGTTCTAGGGAAAAATGCAAGTTTTTGAATGAAATGTCATTAAAAGTTTACAAAAGGAAAATTTCTTATATGTATATTAATCTCGTACGTTTTGAGGAAACTTCCAGAATTTTTAGGTGCTGACAAATTAAAAAAAAAAATATTTCTAGTCTCCCCTCTTTGACATAGCTTGACTAAGGCAAGGGCAGGCAGGACAACTGCCAAATCTGCCCTTTTAGCTAGCACAAGAGAGATACACGAGAACACGACAAAGCTAAGAGCAGGAAGAGGACATATGATTCAGCCTTTCAGTCCCATCTTCCTACGTAATAGCTTAACCAATCAAAAACCTTAAAACGAACATATGGTATGCATATGATGTTCTTTGCACATTAATCAAGGAATGGAGATATCGAGCCGTTCAGCAACTTGGTAGAAAAACCAATATAAACCTGTTTTACTGTTTGCAACTTGAAAACGCCTATCAGATCTCAGTGTAAAGATTTGATCATCGGGAAAAGATGAACATATGAAAAAATTAAGGATGATCAGTAATGATCAGGCGATGAATAGCCGATGTACCAATCAAAGGCCAGGTAAAGTCCAAGCAAAGATTGCTACTAGGGTCTTATATTTATCCAACCTGCTTTTTACAACTTCATGCTATAAGTTCAAGCAATCTCTGTGAAAATGAGTGTAACCAGTGAATCTTCAGAAACTTGTCAGATACTACAGATATTTATGAGTTGTATTATGATGCCAGTATCGTGTCTGCTTTCAGTGTCCTTTTGCATTTGTTGGGTTTTGTTATCACTGAAAATGACACACAGTTCTCATCATAATAATGCACAAATCATTCGGTGAACCTTGTACAAAGGTTTTTGGCAAAACAGAACTTCACCAGAGCCGTAGAATCCTAATTAAATAGGAATAGCCTGTGACTTACAGGCTATTCCTAAGATTGAAAATTCTACTCCAAAGGCATCAGTTTAACCAGCATAAAGACAATTCAAACAAATATGAGGAATGCACTGAAGGCCATTTCATAACTTGACAATTTCACCAGTGTTTTAGCATTTAACGACTTAGCAGTAACGACTTTTCAAAATTTCCAAAGAAATCGATATAGCTTAATATAATTACATTAGACATTTTTCGAGGTACTACAATCCAGGCGACCCGCCAAGACGAGCAACTTTTTCGCAAAGATAAATGCCGGACACATGAAATTAATGATGAATGGGAATACGATTGCCAACAGTTTGCCAGGAAATTTGAGGAAAAAATATTTTGGCGTTAATGACCGCCGGGATAATACGTAAATACCTTTTTCGATTTATCGTAAAATAATAAAAATACGCCAAGTTCGGTTCATTTTTCAAAGCATTTTTTTCGCACCCAATTTGGCAATTTATCGCAAAAGTCGCCAACATTGCCGGCTTTTGGCTCAAATTTTGAAGGAGGCACACGATCGTCGTCGGATTATTAGCTAATCCTATTGCAGAATAGTATTATATGCTTAAAATAGATGCCTGTCTCTAAACTGCCGTTGACCGTATTGTATTGAAATTATTTTGAGTGCTCCCGTATGGAAAAACTTTTAACTGTACAGACACTATTTTCGATGCAAAGCTTCATTTTGTAATCCTTAATAACATTCAATTTTGTTTCATTTCAAAGAGCAGAATATCTCTAAAACTAGAAGTCAAAGCCTGTTGTGAAGGCAATTACAACGGGTGAGAGAAAAAACATTTTAAGGAAATTTGTCTTTCATTCAATATATTTAATTTTCATCCACCTAAAATAAATAAGTTCATATTCAATTTTTATTACAGACCCAAATCGAATTTCATGCTCATCTGGAAACGCGCGGAATATTTTCGCAGTCGAAAGCTTTCGTTTTGTATACATAAACATTCGAATATCCAATAGACGATTTATTTGTGGGGGAAAAAATAATAAACTGTGTAATCGGGAGAAATTATTTTAAACGTATTGGAATCCCCCCAATTGTATGACGTCATTTTCACTTAAAATAGGTCATTTTGTCACGCAAATGATTCAATTTTTCTGACTCTCGGAAACGAAATGGTGCTGAAAATAGCGAAAAATCGCTTAAAAATGAAGGAACGGGTGGATTTTCAGATTTTTAAAATTGACAGATTGTTTTCTATATTTTTTTACAAACTTGTGAAAATTTTCAAGCGGATCGTACAAACGATGTAGAAGTTGTTAGGTTTTTTGTCCTTGACTTTGTAATCTTTTTGCAGTCATAGAGGAAAAAGTTTTATCTTGAAGTCAGGGTTCAGCGCAACTACAAGGGGTGATCAAATGAAAAGGTACGAAACGTCGCAACAACCTAACCGTTATCATATTTGTCCATGCAGCTATGAGAGCACGTAGCGAGACATCTAGTAATGCGATTCGTGCCTTTTGTGTGGATAGGAACATGCGGGGGCCCGCAGGAGAGAGCAGAAGCTCTTGTAAAAAGCACCCTCCTACGTCCAATTGACGCGGCAGTGGATGTGAGGACAGGATGGTGTTCACATTGCAAAATTCGGCGATTTAGGGGCAGCGAGGCGTTATCCGATTTCTGACAGCGGAAGGTGTTAAACCGGCCACTATTCATCGCAGGAGGATGATCGTATACTGGGAAGGCTGTGTGTCCCACAAATCAATGAGAAATTGGAATGTCCGTTTTCGCCAAGGAACTGGCCACGTTCAAGTGGGAGACGTTGGACCATCCGCCCTACAGTCCGGACATGTCGCCCTGCGATTTCCATGTGTTGGTTCCACTCAAGAAACCACCTGCAAGGGAAGCGCTTCAACTCGGACGACGTACTCAAGGACGCTGTGACGGACTGGATCTCGTCACGGCCACAGGAATTCTGGGAACAAGGAATCCTGCGGCTTGTTCGTCAGTGGGATCGTTGTGCTCAGGCCTGTGGTGTTTATTTTGAATAAAGTCTACATTTGTACCCAAAGTGTCGTTTCGTACCTTTTCATTTGATAACCCCTTGTAGTTAGTAGGGTGATACGCTTTAAAGAATAACTTCCCATAGAGCGCAATGTATTGGGACTATTTTGAGTGCTCCTGTAGAAAAAAATCTATAAATGCTACATAGATCCTTTACAATAGGGTACATGGTACTGCAGATAAGAATAACATATATAAATTTCGTAGACATCAATGCCTATTGACGCGAGTCAAGGACGGACAGACAGACAAACCGAAATCTTAACTTTTCTACCTTGTTGGAAAGTGTCAAAAAAGCTAGATCTTGAGGGGGAAAGACGAAAACTTTCAAGGTAAAGGCGCGGGGCCCCCAAAAGCGCAGGGCCTGTAGCATTTGCTAAATCTGCTATATTGTTAATCTGGCACTGGTCAATAATTAAAGACACCTTACAATACAATTATCTTGTACATCTTCTTAATACTGCATTTCATGTCTTTTAAAGTCTTAACCCCTTCCTTTTTGCTCCCATATTTTCGAGCTGGTTAGTTAAAAAATTAGTTAAACTGGAGTTAAAAAATTATGTGCCAAAAAGATTAGGGCATTTCAATTTTTATGCATGAAAATTTTTATATCAAAATATTTACAACCTTAAAATGAATGCACATACACTTATTTTTATATAATTATCTTGAATAAAAAATAGGTGCTTTTATAACTGTTTTCTTGAAAATGATACGACCTTTAAGGGCTTAAAGTGTATTTAAGTTTAAAACAATCATTGTGTTTTAATCAGTTATAATTACTGATTAAAACACAATGATACATAGTATATGATATAAATACATATAGTATGTATTTATATCATATCACTCTTTTTCCTTCCCACATTTCTTGTCTCTGATCATATTTTCCCTCTCTCCCCAATCAGTGGTGACTTGTCTTAGGAGCCACAGAGGTCTGGAACCACCAACTAACCTCCATCTAAATCAAAGCTTCTTCCTATTATGTAACACAGTTCTTTTAATAATTTACCTTTATTGAAAAAATGCATAAATTTTACTCAATTTTAATGCTTCCCATTAAAAAAAGCACTTAAAAAAGTGATAATTATGATTTTTCCCTATCTAAACCATGCACAGGCCATTGGTTTCTTTGTCCTGAACTAGGCGTCTTTTCTCCATTTACCAGGTAGACATATTTGGCATTGAGAACAAAGGCCACATTGATAAGACATTAACTTGGGCTTATTTGACTGTCTTCAGGGCCTCGCAAGGTGATCTACATGACTGTACAGGGAAATTTTGCCAATCGATAGCTATTGGCCAAACTTTCCGCTCAGTAGGGAAAACTTTCCGCTCAGTAGTTCCGCATGACCATGTTTTTGCAGTGCAGTCAGATTTTTTTTGCTTTGTTTTCTTGGAAAAAATGTGTATTTTACAAAAAAATACTGCCAACAGTACACATATAATTAGACAGAACTGAAACCAAACTAGTCATAATAGTTATTTTGTAATAATATTTGAAAATTAATATAAAACATTTTTTTTTTCAATTTAAAAGGCTGATGTTTTAGTTATTTAATTCGAAATTGCACTTGACAATTTTGTCCAGCAGCTTATTAATAGGTATTCTTTTATGCTTGGAGACACTAGTTTTTTATTTATGTGTGTTCATTAAAAGTATTTAATTATATTTACTAGTTTGTTTCTGCCCATAACCGATATTTCTCTTATGGGCAGAGAATTACAAATTATACTGAATGAAAATCTAGTCTCAGGCCTTTCCATGTATCAGTACAAATAGTGAATTTCTACTAATGATTATTCTAGTTATTAATATAAATAGGCTAATATTTCAGTGAACCTCTTTTGCTGGTCTTTTTATTTTCATGAAAGTGAAAGTTTCATCAGTCTTTCAGAGTCTGGCAGAAAAACTGAAATGTAAAATTATTTGTTTACGTGTAAAATGTATGGAGGATTATAGGCATTTGCAGATTATAGGGTTGCAGATTAGAGGGAGTATGCTGTACCTACACTGTGTGCAGGGAGATAGGCTGCTTTGTATGTATCTATGTTTTCATAATTTTAATTGGCACTATTTTTTTGGGGGCCCCACCACTGAAACAGATCACGAGTCACCACTGTCCCATCATGAAAGGTAAATGAATCAAGGAATGAGGAAGTTCAGTGCAAAGAAAGAAAATACCTCTCCAGCTCCTTTTTCTCCCCTCCACAGAGAGAGCAGCATGCAAATAACGTGGCTAGCTTCCTATGCGATACCCTGATACCCTCCTCCTTCTGCTCGTATGAAAAGAAAAAAAAAAGTTCTGCAAAAATCGCAGGAAAAGTGAAGATGAAATTATAATAAGGCTTTTACAACTTTTAAAGCTTTTAGGGTAAAAATAAGGCCTTTTTAAGGGTGCCTTACAATAATTATTTTAAGATGGCCTTTTTAAGCACTTTTTAAGGAATGTGGGAACCCTGCCATCAGCTCCTAAGTTCTCCTGTATTCGGATACAACTTCCTAAAAATTCTCAGCACATCGGATTTATCCATGAAGTCAGAATAGAAAAATTGTCACAATAGTTGCAAAAAGCACACAAAGAAATCATATCTATATTAAAATGGTAAAAACAGAAGTGTGTCCAGTTTAAAATCTGTAACAAAAGCAATTTTTTGAGCACTGACAAAAGGCATGAAGGTATAAAAATATTGGGAGAATGGCAAAAAACAAAAAATGTAGAATTTATTGCAAAAAGGCTTATTAATGTATAATTCTGTTTATTTAAAAATCCAAATGTAACTGCGCAATCCTTTCTGACTGTACAGAGTGTCCCAAGTATACTGACCTAGTCTTTTACACTTAAATATTGATCATAGATGTCTGAAATAAATTTTAAAAGTTACATTAAAAAAAGTATAGCTTATGGTATTGATTACAAATTTTTTTAGGAGATTAAAAAAATACAAAATCAAAATTTTTATACAGCTCCTGCACAAAAATGTTCCTAATTAGTAAATGTGCCCCCATACATTAATTAAATGGTGTGTAAAGTTTCATCCTTTCATAATAAAAAGGCTCAGAGATGTGTTTAAACAAAGTTGGTATACAATACCAGTAATAACAAATGCAGGCGCGTAGCCAGGAAAATTTTTCGGGGGGGGGGCATGAACTTATATGTGTATAAACAGATGGAATTTCATCACTAATCCAAAAATTTTGGGCGGGGGGGATATATCCTGATATCCCCCCCTGGCTACGCCCCTGAACAAATGTATTATGCATTTATGAAATCATTGTTTTCTTTCATATTTGTGTACAGCTCCTGAAATGTAATGTTCTAGTGTGATTTTCTCGCTTTGAAAAGTGTGGTTTAAATTGACATATTTATTTTCATATCTCTGAGCTTTTTTATGATGAAAAGCTGATATTTTATAAATCACCTAATTAATGTATGGGACCCATTTTACTAATTGGGAATTTTTTTGTATGAGAGACATAAAAATTCACATTTTGTATTTATTTAATCTTCAGAAAATTTTAATTGATATTTGAATTATAAAATTAACTTCTTAAGTAACTTTGTAACTTACTGTATATCTCTCTAACATTCATATTTAAGGGATAAAAGCTTGGATTAGCATTTTGGGACATTCTGTGTATCTTGACTGAAACCAACTTGAAAAGACAGGAGAAGTTTTTTCCAACATTAAAAGCTATATTAGTGTGAAATAAAGTATACCTATGTGTGTATACATAAAAGTCCCATCTGTTGGGGGGAATAAATTAAAAATAAAAATCATTAATTTTAATAAGTATTTATTTATTTCCTTTTAATCTGCCTTTTCGGGCAAGAAGTGCCAGGAGAAGTAATCTATACAGCCAAATATCCCCAATGTCTTCACAATATTTCCACAGGTTTAAGTTAGTTTAGTTCAGTTAAACCAAAGCTGCAAGAGGGCAATTTGCTTAAAATGGAATACCTTGGGCAGAAGAATTTATAAGAGGTTCTAATGCACATTCATATTACATCTGGAAAAAAGCACCCAAAGCTCCAGATTGTAAGATTGACAGATGCACGAGAGAAGCCAGAAACCCTGGACCTTCGAGCTTTAGCCATCACCCAGTGTTTAGTGATGGCTAAAGGTCAAGCCATTGGGGTTTTTTTTAAAGCTGAAACTCATAAACTAATTTGTTAGTTAAGGTAAAAAGTAATCATGCTATGCCTGATGCTTAAAGTGTGAAATTGTCTCTCCATAGATTACACTACTCCAGTGGCAGCTCAAGGGTTATTTAAAAGGAGGTGCACAAAACAAATTTCGAAAATTAAATATGCAAATATGACACACCTTACAAATTAAAATAGATTTGCATTTCCAGCAGTTAAAGGAAAACAATACAGGCAACCAAAAGAAAACAAGTCATCTTTTGTCTTGCATTTCATCACCAAGATAAGCTTTAGCAAAGGAACTGTCTTGATTCATTTTATTTCAATTTTTTTTCAAAGGAGAATATCAAAAAATCCTATTGCTTTAGCTTCGAAACATGTCTTTTATTGACATCTAAATTAATTAAACTAGTTTGTAAAAAAATAATGTAGTGAAAAATGATAGAAAGAAAATATTAAGAAAATGAAATAAAAATTAATTAACTAACCCAAAGTAACAAACCAAAGGAAAATCCAGAAGCGATACCACAAAAAAATTCCTCTGTGTGCACAATGAAAATGTGCGAACGGAATTATTTCATCAGCGCAGTACTTCCTCCAAGCTGACTTGGCTTCTAATCCCAGAGAGTGGGTCAGAGGGAAAATTTTCTGATCACACGCGCGATTGATTAAAGACTGTGCTGTAGTAACCTACACTAAAGTGCGTTAGCTATAATAAGCCCATTTAATAATAGTGGGGGTAGGGGGGGGGGAGAGTAAAACTCACGTTTTAAATTCACATAAATCTAGAAGTGTGCTTTATATTTGTTTTCAATTTAATTTGTTAATGTGTTTATTCTTTAGCTTTTAATTTGGGGGTTCACATGCTCAAATGGAGGAGCCACCATTGCACTACTCCACACATTTTCCCAAAGGTAAATTTATGCAAGCTATGATGCTGAAAAAAAAAAAAAAAAAAAAAATTCTAATATGTTAAGTCAAATAGCTTAGCAAAATTGCTGAGAATTGATAACTTTTGTGTTTTATTTTTAAAGTGACATTCTAATTTTTTCCCCCCCGTTTCATGCAAATTTCAGTGTTTATATTGTAGTCATATTAAAAAAAAAAAAAAAAAGTTATTTTTATTTATAGTAGAACAACCCTAAATGTTAGATATTACTTAAGATTTTGTTGGATAAGGACCATTTTTAGAGTATGACTAAAATGAAAGCTGCCAAGATTATAGATCTTTAAAATTAATAAATTTTGTCTAATCAAAATTAATATAACGGGTACAATTGATATATATTTGACTTGATATTACAATTGATATATTTCAATTGATATATTTAGAAAAATGTTCAATGAAAACACTAGGCACAGAAAACTTAAGATAATTTGTTAAAAAATATTTAAAAGAATTAAAATTATAAATTACCAAGACATGAGCAAATTAACTTACTGTATATGCAGTTTCAGTGGCTTCAGGAAGAGTACAATCCTTATGGACTTTCAACTTCATTTCCACCATTCTACGTTGAACAGGATGCTGACAAAATAATTTTATCTGAAAAGATTTTATTTTTTTTTTAACTATGCCACTGAGTGTGCACAGACATTTAAGTTAAAATAAATAAGCATACAAAATTTAAAAGAGAAATAAAATAAATAGCTCGGCTGTTCGAGCCTCCTCAGGGTGAGACCCCCTGAACCCCCCTAATTTTCTAGTTTCATTATTGCCATATTAAAATGATATTAATTGACTATGCCATTTTATCTCTTACCCCTTTTTCTTTTATTCTTCCTTTACATTTATTTCATTGACTGTGAAATTACTATCACAATTTTACAAATTAAAATATAAAATAACTAGCAGCATGCTTATTCTTCACACGAGGACAAAATTGCTCTTTTTTATGTACATAAAAAAAAATTTTATGAAACTCGGAAGACAGTAAAAATGTCTGGACATTAATTTGAAAATTACCTGATGCATGATGTTTTGAGTTGGCATATGGAGGTTTAGTAAGAAGAAAGGAATAATCAATATTAATGTAAATGTAGCTTCTTATACTACACTTATAGAGAAAAATTATGAGGTAGAAAAGATACTTTCCCCCCCCCCCTTTAATTTAGGATATGAATAACCAAGTTCAAATACTCATGACGCATATTTTTAAATAGTCAAAATTCAACTTTGTTACATGTAAACTAATTAAATAGATTGGTTTTTAAAACTGCTTAATTTTTCAGTGAATGTGGACAATATCACCAAAAACTGCAAACTTTAGTAATCAATTGGTGTAGTTGAAATTAACACAATTTTTGTAAAATTCACACAGAATTTTATGAAAAATCAACATCTATTGATCAAGTTGAGTAACAACCTACCATGGTACTACATCTTACTTGAAACAGATTTTTGAACAAAAATATATACAACTTTCGCTTTATCTCAAAATCTTGATAAAAAATCTTTGCCTATTGTTTAAGTTGAAGGACTACCGTAGCATGATACTAAATTTAATTCCATTTGCTTTAGTGAATTTTAAGTATATGGGATAAATAAATAAATACATAAATTTAAAAAATGAAAAGCATTACAAATAGACAAGCTTTTTTCTGAAGACTGATTTGAATATAGTTGACATGATAAAATACCTAGTACCGCCGTATGAACTGATTTGAACCGACTGATTTGAAATCTTTAAAACTTGAGAGATTTAATTCAAAAATTTAGTTTGCTTAGATTTAGATTGGAGTTAGATGGTAATCACATCAAATACACATTAAACCTTAAAATTTAAATTCCTGTTTCACTTTCTGAATATTATCATCATAGTATTAAAAAAAAATTACCCCTAAAAAATTCAATTAGCTGTGTGACACACTTTAAGCAATATCACCAAGCAAGCCAACCTGGTAGAAAAAAGAATTGAGAACACAGCATACAAGATACTGATTATGATATTTTGCTAGTATCAGAAATTGTACATATTTAAAACAAGGGACTTCCAATCAAGCAAAATCTAGCTAATGCAAATCCATTCCCTTTTTAAACCACAGAATTAGTGCAATGATTTCTTAGTTTTGCATGCAAACTCTTAAATCAATCTAAAAATACATAAATTTATAAAAATAAATAAGCATTTGTATACTTTGCACCTGCATTACAGATATGAATAAAGAAATACCTAAGGGAAAACATTCATTTACCTAAAGGATGCAAAAATATTGAAACTGAGTTGACAGCTATGAAAAATCGGAGCACAGGCAAAAATCTTATTTCCATAACAAGGCTTGAAAATTGGAACAAATACAATTAAATCGGAATGGTTAGCAGTTATGCAATATACTTACCTTGCACATAGACCTATCCAATTCTCTTTGCACTCGCTCACGTTCCTCTTGCTCTTGCATGCATTGCAGGAGTGCTTTAATATGTTCGGGAAATTCATCAGGTGACATGCATTCTACATACAAAATGTTACTACCAATTACTTGTTATCCCATTTAATGAAAAACAAAGCACACGTGATTTAAAAGTATTCTCATAAAATTCAAAATACAGCTCCTTCATTTTGTAAAATACTGAAAAAACATTATTGTCATACTATTCAATTTATTGTTTTGTATATATTTTTGAATACAATTGGTTTTATCTATAAATAATTTTAAATCTACTAACAAATAAACCTGAAACAGTATATATAAGTTAACTCAAATCATCAAATCACTTTCCAAACTTTGCCTGCAATATAATCAAGCAGTTATTTTTTGCACTGAAAATATTTTAAATGTCTACTAAAATTTAGCAGAATTTTATGTGCTGAGCTAGCAAAATTTCACTGTTAGGTGGAACTAGATACTTCAGCAATGAAGACAATGAGTTTTCTGCAGATTTTGACATGGATGTTAGAAAAGAGAAAAACAAAACTTGGGATCCAATGGGGTAAATTTTTAATCAATTAAGAAATTCCAAGATTTTACAATTTTTTTTTTTTAATCAGTGAATTTCCATTTACGAATACTAAAAACATAATGAAATTCAACTCACTTACCAGCATTTCTTTGTTTATCAATTTGGCGATACATCAACATATATGCATTGGTAGAACTGAAAGTAAAAAAGAAAATTAAGTTAATAGCAGAAAAATATAACACTTTATTTTGAACAAAAATTTCAAGTACAAAAATTTTAAACAGTCAAAAGTCAACAACATCAGATGACAAATTGTTCTTTTCAATTCAGTTTTACTAATTATTAAGGCCCGAATTTATATGCACAAAAAACTAGAGAAATATGCACATAAATATGCAAAAATATGCATAATAAATGCATAAACAAAATATGAAAAACTCAAAAATCTGCTCAAAAATAAGGGAAGATCCATTAACATATGCAATAAACATATTTCCAAACAAGAAAATTAAAAAAAAAAAAAAACATACCTAATATAAACTATATCCAAAAAATAAGAATTATTTATTACATGCAATAAAAATAATACCCCAAGAAAATCTAAAATCATTGCTGAGTGAATTTTATCAATTATGAGACAAAGGTACTTCTTATATAAAAATCTTAAATTAATCATGTTATAAAATGATTTAACTAAAAGAAATTATCAATACTTAGCTGTTGAAATATTAAAAAAACATTAGGGAAAAAAAAGTTACCTTGAATATGCACTTGAATAATAACCTCTACTTGGTCCCCCACCATAGGTTTTTTGGATATCATCATAGGTTATCTATGAACATTTTATAAAGAAGAATTAAAAATCAAGCATAAGATGTTTCTTAAAATTTCAATAGGATAAATTCATATATTTACCCGTGTAACTTGGGCATCATTGAAACAATACCACTCTCCATTTTTAAAACACCTAAATGAAATTTTGTTTTTAGCACGAGAAAAACACATGAACACCATTAACATACCTGCCAACCTTAGAAAATTAACATCAGTAAAATTATGTCCTCATTTCAGTAAATTTTTACCTCCCATCAGTAAAACTGAGTTCATTTATTTTTTTGGTACAAATAACTCGTGCTCTTGTTGCTTTTCATTCATAACTGAGCCTGCTCTACTTAGTGTTTTTTTTCCTTACCTGGTTTAATTAGGGAGGGGGGGATTTAAAAAACTAAATTTAAAATAGGAATCAGTTTTTATCCTTACGGCATTAAAGATTTAAATGAAAGAGTTGTAAAAGAAAAATATTTACTCACAAGAGCGATGGAAAAAGATTGAATTGAAAATCTGAACCTGCCCCATTCAATGAAGTGTTTTTTTTTTTTATTGGTTTCCTTGAAAGAGGAAAGGGGGGGGGAGGTTTAAAAAATAATTTTAATTTCAAAATAGGCATCAATTTTTACTCTTATGGCATTGGAGATTTAAATAAAAGAGTGCTGAAGGGAAAATATATATTCTCTAGACGGATGGAAAAAGATTGAATTGTTAGAAATTGCGAGCTTCGCCAAGCAATCCGTAAAATTACTAGTCATCTCCGTACATCAGTAAATTAATGCCAAAATCCGTATATTTTACGGATAATCCGTAAAAGTTGGCAGGTATGCATTAATATGTAAATAATAAACACTAACAACTGGATGAAAGTTAAGAAAGTTTCTTGGAAGTGCAAAATGTTGCAAGCACATCTGTTTCTAATTGCCAAAGGCTGCTTATAGTATTAGGATTTAAATCAATAAAATGGCCTTGAATGTAGATTTCTAATGACCCAAATGACTGCAGAAAAAAGTTTTACAAAATCGAAGAATAAAAATGCTGCAGTCGAACTCGCTTATAAGGAGCGCGAATGGACTAGAGTATCTGCTCATTATAACAGAGTGCTGGTTAAAAAAAATATAAATAAATAAGCACAAAAATTCTTACACTTACTATGATACTTTATAATTGTTTTTATTTCTGTATAGTACAAAAGGAGTTGGTTTATTTAATTTGAACTGTCTTATTGTCTTTTTCTTGTGTTATTGTTCTATAGAGAAGATCGTGGCATAAAAACATTGCACTCCTGGCTCTGAAAAATGTTTTAAGTTTTTCTGCACACTTGTAAACTATTGAGTATGTTGGGAGTGGTTGGAATTGAAATTCTTGCTATACATTGCTATCATTAACTTAGGAATGTTAATGGAATTTTTGCAAGAAAGGATTAGTTAAACAGGAGGACAAGAGAAATATTACGAATCACAAAAATATTGCTCACTATAATCGAGGTTTACTCGTTAAAAGAGAGCTATACTCTCATAGACTTAACATTGTTCCAACTAAGTTTTTTCCGATTGCCTCGTTAAGTCAAGGTTCTCATTAAATCAGGGCCATTATAAACAAGTCTGACTGTATTTACAAAATCTGTAATTACTGTGAATGTTTAAATTCTTAGACACAAATTAAGTAAAGTTATAATAAATGCTTACTTAATATATGCATAATAATGGCCTCCGTTGGCACTTCCAGAATGTACCATAATACTAAACAATTCATAAACATAAGGGCCCTGCAAATATAAGTATTCAAAATTACATAAGAAAACTATAAAAAGTACAGTTTAAATAAAGCATAATTCAGAAAAATTTCTAAAAACAAAATAGGCATTTTTTCTGAAATCAGTGATTAGTTTATAACAATACATGAGCCTTTTTGGAATCCATATTTAATTTCACAGAACTATTAATGATGCAAAAAAACAAAGGTATTTCTAAACTTCTAACTTTTTTATCTATTTATAAGCAATATAATTAGATATTTGTAAAAGTCTATATATTTTTACTAAAATATACAGACTCCCTATGAGGCTTCAATAGGAATACTTAAATATATACGGTTATTTCTGTAATGTGGGTGTTTAGTTTAATGTATCATATATGCAGAAGAATATTAGCCTTACAAATTATATGCTTTATGAAGACACTTTCTGAATAAAGTATCTTAAATCAATATGCACATTTAAAAGCTAAAGTATTATAAATCAAAATATGTCAACAAAATATAAGATGTTGCTTTAACAGAGTCTCCAGTCATGATTGTTTATCTCGTCATACATTTTCAAGAAAATTTCTAGCAATAACACCAATTTATACATATCCCATTTTTTTAGTTCTATTAAAGAATATTTTTAGCCTTAGCTACATGTATATCAATTTCATAACACACATCTATAACAAACCTTTTCTAGAGATTTCTTTAGATTCCTCTCATTAACACATAATTCATGATTATTTTCAGGGCCAACATCTATTCCCTCATCATCATCTGGAAGATCATTGTCACTCACAGCATCTGGTGATAACGAACAACCAGTTTTACAATTACCGGCATAACATATCCCTTCATCATCTAAAGCAGATCCACTATCAGTAGTATCACCATCATCAGAAGTTTCCTAGAATAATTTTAATAATTAATCCATTGATTCAGTCTCCATCAAACCAAAAAATTACAAGAATATCACATACAAGTTAAATAATTTGTCAAATTTTTTGTAATCATTTTGATTTGTTTTGAGATTAGTTCAAAGAAAAACATACGATTTTTTTAACATAAATATAAGTAAACAAATTATGTCAGGATATACAAAATTTTTAATATGCTATTCACTAGCTATACTATACACTGTAATTAATGATAAACCTTTATTAGTGATAAGACCTTCAGAAAAACTTCCTAAAAATGGAATATTATGCAAAAGGTGAGATTTGAGGTTATTTTGCAATGCTATTAAATGGTTGAGAGTTTTTTTTAAAATTAAGTTTGATAAAAAATATTAAAATATTTTATTAAGTTTGATAAAAGGTATGGGTATTTCATTTACTAAAAGGCATAGCACAGCTTGCAAAAAGACAGGAATTTAAAAAATTCAGGTTAATACAATTAGTGATTTTTGTTTTTTAATTCAAGAATCATCTACTATATAATACACTAATGTATGCGGTACCAAAATCGACGATATTTCTATGCTAGGAACGTCAACAACTAGATGTAAACATTAGTGTAATAACAATAACGCATGAACAAAAATCCAAATTAACAGTTCAATGACGTCAAGTGAAGCAAGAATATTCGTTACTGATTATGTATGTCCCGCAGTAGCTAGATTACAAAATAACAATGCATATGTGAAAAGCAAAATCCTGCAGATCTTTTCACACTGTGTTTATTGCACATACAAAAAAAAATTGCCTTACAGTGGGCTGAAGCATATTATAGCCATTTTCCACTTCTTTTATATTTTTGT
The DNA here is from genome assembly GCA_038373885.1 of Cheiracanthium punctorium. NCBI lineage: Eukaryota > Metazoa > Arthropoda > Arachnida > Araneae > Cheiracanthiidae > Cheiracanthium > Cheiracanthium punctorium. The sequence goes on along the minus strand of JAWZYV010010792.1, from coordinate 110,547 downwards.
AACCAAGGATACGTATTAAATAATGAAACCATACTGTAAAACACCAGGTTGCTAACTCTGCCACATTAACCCCGTAGTGGCTGTAATTAAGAAACATTTCTGTAGGAATTTGTACAACACATTATCACCCAATACAGTATTTTTATAAAAATTTTATGAATGGAAATGTCACCAATTATATATTTTCATGCATCTTGCAATGCCAGTACTTGGTTTTGCCGTCATGGCCATCATCAGCTTTTATCATGACACCGAAATTTTTAGCAACCCTAACCTAAATAAATTTAATGACAAATACTGTTAAAACAGAGAACATGATTTTCGATTAAATGACTCTGCTAATTTGACCCAAACTGCACTGAGTTATAGACAGTAAGGTATGGGGAAACGAAGCTGGCAGCTTTGGCAGCTAGTAAAAATTATTTTGTTTTTCTATAAACAAACTAAAAAGCGATTTGAGGTTTTGCATCCAATTGGCTGGGATGCATTTGGATTACCAGCTGAATTTGCAGCTTTGATATTTTACGTAAGAAATTTAACAGTAACAAGATACCACAATATAACAGATACACTGTTGAAATTACAAACCAAGCATTTAAAAAGAAAAAAGAAAAGAAAGAAATACAAATTTAATGCAACTATTACAGCAAAAATGTATTCATGAACTTTTTTCACTGACATATGCTGATCTTAAATAAAGCCATTGTAGGGACTTGAATCATCATCATTCACAATTTCAAACCTTACCCAAAATAATAGCCAGAAAGTGGTCCATGGCAAGTCTCTTTTTCGTGATATTACTTTATAATATACTTGTACACCCAGGCTACTTTTGTAAGTAAACCAAGGATTAGAAACCAAAATAAAAAAAAATTATAAATATTTTACATATTACTTGCAAATATTATTATTTTACATATAGTTATATTATTATTAGCACTTAGTTATATGCTTATCCTAATTTTAATATCAAACAATTAAACTATAAAGAAATCATTTTATTATAACAATATGTAGGTGAACAAATTTAATTTCAATTATAAGCTATCAAAAAATACTACAATAACTCTTAACTTTGAGAGCTTAAAAAAAAAAAAAAAAAAAGAATGTGTTAAAAACAGCACCATGTGATTTAGCAGCATTGCAGTCGAATTCTTGTGTGTGGGTGTTTTTTGTGTGTTTACTTTCCATGTTTGATTATTGTAACAGTAGAGCGATCCTGTTAAGATGTTTTTTTTTTTTAAATTTATGTGAATAGTGTGGCCCAGAACTAATTGACTCTAAAATCATGATTTTGATTTTAGATTTTTTTTTTTTTTTTTTTTTTTTTTTTTTTTTGTCAAGCGCAGTCTGGATAAGATACTATATTTTCAGAACAAAAGGTAGAATTCTTTTTGAAGAACTGAAATTTGATGGATGAAAATTTCTTGTCTTAAATCCGAAATTGCTGAAATTATTTATCTACAACATATGTAAAGTATTTAGTAACATTCCTTAAGGTGCCCATAATGGCAAATTATTTTATTCATTAGCTGCTCATACAGTAGTTTTTGTGAGAATCTAACACTTTTCTTTTCTTCCTTTTGATTTGAATGTCTATTTTTTAGAAAGCATTTTAAATTTGGCAACTCAACCAGGGTTCGCACTAGAGGGCGGGACTGAGCGATTCCCACAATACCACACTAAATCCCACTCAAAAAAATGACACTCCTGGGATTCTCCTGCATGCTGAGTTGTTCAATTTTGATGAAGAAGATAAAATATTTAAGGGGGTAAAAAATCAAAGATATCGTTAAATTATGTTGTTATCAAATTCATTTGTATATTATATTGCTACCTTTGATATTTATAATCTTAGTTGAACTGTATTTTTGTAATGTAATGATGTTAATGCTTGTAAAATGTGTGTGTGTGTGGGGGGGGGATTTTTTTTTTTCCTTTTTGAAAATAAACAAAATTCTTACTCAGATTTTAAAAAATCCCACTTAATTTTTAAGTGGGTGAATCTCACCCAATTCTTTTTCCTACTGTGAACCCTGACTCAACTGTATCATAATTTTTACAACAGAAAAAAAATCAGTGAAACTCATCATCAATTGAAAAAGTTCTCAAAACAGCTTATTAGTCATAAAATATCAGAATTGCATAAAAATGTGCAGAATTTCATGGGAAATTAAATGCTTTAAGTAGTCTAATAATATTTATTTATAACATACAAAAAAAAAAAAAAATCAAATACAAAAACTGACACTAGAAAATCAACTTACTGGGGTATTTTCAGACTTGATGAACTCATTCAAGTTAAAAATTTCTGGAAATGGTACTCTAAACAACAAAACATACATACGCATCATATATTAGTGTATTTCAATGCAATAAAATGTAAATAATACTTTTTTTTTAAATTTCATTTACTTTTTTAGAAATTTTTCAAGTTGCAATTACAGTAAATAGCAGTAGGTGCAAAAGGCATGCAATATAAGTCTATATTTCTTAATTTAAAATAGTCAAATCTAAAGCTTAAAATTCCCGGTCGCCAGTCGCCAGGTGGCGATTAAACTTAAAAAACTGGCAATTTAAGAAATTCTGACTACCGGCCAGGCCAACATAATGGTGGAGCTGGAAAAATCCGTCAACAAATCGCACATAGCAACTGCAAAAATCAATCAACAAATCGCACATCACACCAGCAAAATCTATCAACAGATCGCACATACGGCACCTGCAAAATTCAACAAATCTCACAATGCCACACAGAATCCCCCTCAAAAAAAAAAAAAAAAAAAAAAAAACAGTAGCGGGCTTTTCCCTTGTGCTGGGTTGTTCAATTTTGATGAAGCAGCTAAAATATTTAATGGGATAAAGAATCAAAGATATCATTAAAGTCTATTGTTATCAAAATCATTTGTGTATTATATTGCTAATTTTGATATTTATAATCTGCTGAGCTCATTCTAGGCAAGGTCAGTGGTGCGTCGCGCCCCGATGCCCTTAAAAAAGAAAAAAAAAAAATCGTTAGCGCCCCGATGATGAAAAACTAGACACCCTCTTTTGCCAGTGAGGTTTTTTTTAATCTCTAAGAAAGTTTCTTTAGCCCTTTTATTTGTTTAACTGTTATTTGTTTGCTTACACATAATGTGTTAATGATACTTGTCAAATGAAAGGGAGGAATTTGCGCAACTTTTATGGTAATAGAACTCTCCCGTGGGAGTAGTAGCGGATGGTGATGAGAAGGGGGATGGAAATCAACTGTGTAAAAATTAATTCATCTATAATTTTTTTTATTAATGGACCAATTTGTTTGAAATTTTGAGGATCACTTTTAAATGCAAAAATTGATTCAGAGTCTAAATTTTAAAAAGACATCTTAATTTGTTCAAAAGTTAGAAATTTATTGTCAAAACATAATTTCTTTCCCCTTTCTTACTTTGTGGCTTGGAGTTACAGAATGCTTTATGGTTTTCTTTCTGAGCTAGACAGGGAGGGGGAGAAAGATAGTTGATGTTCTTATCTCCTTTCCCGCTATTTCAATATTACCACTTAAATAGGTGACCAGCTGATTGTTAATATCAGCAGAATATTTATTATGGCTGCATGATAATCCTGAAAAAAATTTTAGCTATTGTTGTCCATTAAAAAAAATTAATAAAGAACTGGAATTTGTAGTGGAATAAATATTGAATAACTGGGATAGATATTTATACCATTATATGGTTATTTTGAACAGAAGAGTTATTAATATTTTCATGCATTAACTACAATATTTTAATTTTTTGAACTTTGCAAAATAGAACATGGAAATAAAAGTAAAATAATTTTCTCAATATGCAAGTACTGTTGCAATTAAGACTTTTGTTCCTTAAGACTTCAGGGTATTTTATATTTAAAATCTTTTCTCTTCCTTTATAATCTTACCGACCCCCTCCCTACAACCAAATGCTCAGAAGTCTGGTGCACTTAAGTACACAAGCAATGTAACAGACCCTGTGTCTCCTTGTCATGAAGTATGCAAAAGTTCTAGTGCAAATATAATGAGACGTTTCTTTGGTGAAGATGGGCCTGGAAAGTCCATATGTGTTCGCACTGCTGACATTTTAGATACAGCTTTCTTTCCATCTTTTTCTGGGGAGTTAAATGAGTATGGAGAAAAAGAACTAGAACTTGCAGAATTCTGTACAGTTTTTAAGCTTCAAAAAGAAAGAGCACTTTCTGAGTGGCATCAGCTGCGGACCATAATGTTCAAAAAATTTAAGTGAGGAATCTCACTTACTGCATTGCTTGACAAACTACAGACTGATAGTTTTAACAATATGCAAGTAATCACCCAGGTGAAAAAAATAATCCTCACTCTCTCTCCCAGCAATGCAGAAGTTGAGAGGATTTGGAGAAGTGCTGTAAACATTATACACGACCAGAGCATGTCGATGAAAAAAACTATGTTAGAAAACAGACTACGCATAAAATGCTCTAAGATAAAATTAGAAGATTTTGATCCAACTGCAGCAATTGAATTGTGGTGGAAAGATTCAATTGGAAGAAGACCCAATTTTAATGACTAAAATTGTATTGTAATAATGTATCTCTGCAAATAAATAATTGATTGCATAATATATCTTTGTAAATAAGTAACCAACTATAAGTGAATCGCTATCTAGGGGTGACATTGGAATTAACCACCATCCTCAACTGTGTGCCTAAAACAACTGGCCATTAAAGTTTATGAGTCTACCGGCCAGTGGCTACTAACCAAAAATGGGAATTTTAAGCTTTAGTCAAATCTATAAGCACAAAACTGGGGGGGGGGGGGGAGACTTATCAACAGTATGCATACATGCATTAGTTATACACTACAAAAAGTTTAGGATTTTTAAGTGCTCAGTTCCCAAATTAAGCAAATCAACAAAGTCTTATTTATAATTCATGTTTTATTACTTGATTCTCAAAATAAGCAACTTTCAGTTAATTAGATTACTCAAGTAACATAATCCAATGAATTAATAGAAAGCAACATCAATGCAATATATAATAGAAGATTCCATACCTGTCATTTAACTTTATACGATGCATTGTAACAGGATCAAAATCAAACCGTTTTAACTGTAATGTCAGTAAGTAAGGAAATTTAGTGAATTTCAGCCCCTTGTGAGCATCAACTTTTTTTTTGCATTGTTCACAAAAATATTGATTTGAGCCTTGTAAGATTTCTGGTGTGACAAAGGCATGCAATGCATCTCCCTAAGAGAGGAAAGGTACTTCAGATAAATTAAAAATTTTTTATTCAATATAATAAAATACTCAACAGGCATTAGTAATGACCGAAAAATTAATTATCTAATTCAACAGTACATTTTCAAAAAAGGAGTATCATCAACAAGTGTTCTTAAAAAAAATTAGTTTTTTTTAATAGATATTTTCTTGATTTCTGAAACTAACAAACTAAACAAGTAAAATCTTTTGAACAAATTTTTTTACCACTCTATCTCATACAGAATTTACAATCACTAGAAAGCAAAAGAATTAATACTAAAAATATGTCCTGTTTAAATTACTTAATCACCATTTTGTGATAATTAAATAACATAATAAAAAGAAGTAAAAAGAATGACATATATTAACTAATAATAAAAAAAGCCAGTGAGTGCATTTCCAAGAAGTGGATTGTTATCATAAAAGTTTGTAAATTCAGTTAATAGAACAATACATACTAAAACAATAAAAAAAAACCACTTCAATTGATAAATAAATCCAAAAAATATTAAATGAACTTACAACACTAGGATATGCTTGACTAGAACCAAATGGTCTAACAACAAGAGGAACATCTAAAAATGTATCTTCTCTGGCACTTTCATAGCCACACTGTTGAAAATATATACAGATATTATCCCTATATTATCATTTTCTAATACTATGAAATACTAAAACAAGCATCTTTATGAAAAATGGAGCTAATTATTTTAAAAGAAGGATTCATAAATTCAAGAAATTGCGCCATGTTCAAGAAACAGTGCCATGAAACAGGATTTAATGCAAATGACATATGTTCAAATTATCAGGGTTCGTACACACTTCAGAAGGAAAAATGCAAGGAGTCCAAGAAATTTCAAAATTTCCAAGGCATTCTATCAAAATTGTTTATATTGCATACATGTAATATCACAGTAGTTTTTTAATCACTAAGTAACTTTACTTTTCAAAACCAAACATTTAACGTATTTAAATCAATAGATATTTATTAACTTGATGAATGAATATCTAAAAGATACAAACTAAAAGACAAAATCTAAAGGAAAAAAAAAAAAAAAAAGATTTATCTTTGTCTTATTTAATCGCAGATTTAATGTCCCTAAATAAAAGCAAATATTTAGAAATAATAGTAGTACTAAAAAATTTGGAAAGTAGCGAATTCTGTACCATAAATCTCAACTTTTTATTTATGCAAACCATTGAATTTATTAAGAACTAAATTTTAAAATTAAGAGTTAGCAGGATATAGAAGTTCAGAAATATGATTAGCATTCATGAAAATAATTAAAGATGTGACTTACCTATATCATTCTTTAATTAGAATAAATGAAATAAGAAGCATATCACTTTTCAAACTAAATTAAATACTCTTGAAATTCAAAAGAATAGTTCAAATGAAAGATTTATTTACTAATGCTGAAATTTTCAACTACAGGTCTGATCTACACTTAAAAACAAATACAGTTCCCTTGATTATAAATTATACACACAAAATAAAAAGCATTACCAGATTAACTGGAAGGAAGAATTTTAAAGTTAAACTAATCCAAATTTTATGACAAATTGTCACAATAGCATTGAAGAATTATGAAAGATAACAAAAATTTTTTATTTAACTAATGCTTATGATTATTTTTCTAATTTAAGCAACACTGCTTGCTTTCTTGTTGCTGTTCTTCTTAAGCTATTGGACTTATGTTTTCTTTTTCTGCTTCTTCATAGCTAGATCGCCCATGCAGCATAGTTTACAAATCAATCGTGCAATCAATCCAACCAACATTCGGGGTGTTTTTTAATTTATGATTTAACCCTCTAGCACGCAGGCCGGCCGGGAGCAAAAAGCACTTCTTTCCCCTATTTTGAGAGAGACAAATCTTTTTCCAATAACTGGACAATAGCAGAGCCACTTTGTAGGGAGTCCTTGACAATAGCTATTCCAGGGAGTCGCAAGTACTTCGCATGATCTTCCTTATCTGTGTGTTCTTGCACGAATGGGAAAAGATGGAAACAAATAGACACCCCCCCCCCCCAAGTCTTTAACCCCCTGAAAACTTCTCTTTCTCAGTGTTGCGCCTTCGTATTACAATTTCTCCGTGGGGTCAACACTTCTATGGTTTAGAATTCTTTTGGGAAATCTAAAAGGGGAAGGTGGAAGAAAGGAATGCTTTTTCCTGTTTCGACCGGCACTGGACATCCAGGAAGTTCTTCTGGCCACCAAGGAGTGTCTAAGGAGTATTTTGTTTTTCCAAGTAGTTCTAAAGACCTTGGAAAATGTTTTCAATTCTAAGGAGTTTCCAAGGATTCTAAGGAGGCGTATGCACCCTGCATTATGTCATTTAAAAAAGGCAATTTCTAATTAATCTATACAGATAAAACCTAAAATAATGTTCCTATTAGTTAGAGAACATTTTGGTGCTTTAAGGAGTTCAGTGGTATAACAAATTCAATAATCTATGCTAATGGATAAAAATTAATTTCAATACAGTATTAATTTTATAAAAGTCAATAGCGTGAAATGCCTTTTAATTAAATTATCCAATGGAATATAATTAGCATAATGTAATTAATGCTGTGCAATTTAATATATTACTTTTACAGAGAAATATTTTAAAATATACTAGTTTGAGTTTTCTTTTCAATATTAATTAATAAGGAATTGAAAAATTAAGTCCATTTCTGCATTATTCTCATAGGACATTTTAATACATAGGACATGGATTCCCAGACGAAATATCTCGCTTTAGAACCATTGGCATTTATCATCTTCCTCTGCAAACCACAGAGAGGGAACAGATGAAACAATTAATTCGCGACAACTCCGTTACGCTGCAGAAGTTACACATATTTTTAGAAAGTGATTGTATCAACCTTTCAAGTATATTAGGCAAGTTGGAGTGTTTAGGCTGATTAATTTTTACCAACTATGCGAAAAATTCCAGAGCTGGGAGTCGAACCCAGGACTACCGCTTAATTCCAGAGCGGTACTCCCAGCTCTGGAATTTTTCGCATAGTTTTTAAAAATTAATCAGCCTAAACACTCCAACTTGCCTAATATTATTAGGCTTTAATGGCTTTTTTCAGGACAGTAGTAGGGGAACACTACAGAAGAATGATTTTGGCAAAAGAAATGGCTCTGGGGAGGAGAGAGGCTTCGATTCTGAATCTAGCATTTCACAGTAATTTGATAGAATGGAAATTCTGATGAGTTAACTGCACACATTTTCAGTTGACCCACCTTGACTGCTATGGTGACCTGACAGATACTTGGGAGGTAAAGCTATTCAGCTGTGCTATGATCAGAGATATAAATCGTAGTGTCTCACAATCATGGTGGGGTTGGGTGGGAGAAGGTTTGAATGAAGTTTCAGATGAGAATGAGTTCACATTTTGGCATGTATATTTGAGATATATACTAATTCTTTGCTTCATACAATTCAGTAATTTAAGTTTGAAAGCACCAAGATGAAGGGCATGTACCTTTTGAAATTCTAACAAATTTTTTTTCTTGACACAAGGAAAATATTTCAGCAATTTTCATAGTAATTGCTGCACAAGGCTTTTTCTGTCTGTATATCAAATTTGCACATTAGCAGATCTATTATATTGAAATTTCTATTTAGAATACTTGTTCATAAATACAACTGGAAATTAAATGGGATTGGTACTATTTCATAAAGATGGCACTAAATCAGGCTTTGACTGTATACAGGAAATATATTAAGTTCAACAAATAACTAAAGACAATTTGAAACTAACTTCAAGACACTTGACATAATCCTTGAGTTTTCCTTCATAAAGCCGACTTATGAGATCAGCTTGTTGAGTATTTTTAAATTTCTGTTCAAGTGCATCAAACATTACTCGGCATAATTCTTGAACATCATGCTGCTGCCATGCTAAAATTAAAATACATTGGAAATTAGTAAAAATATATCTATAGCCTTTGATTTACCATCTGTATTTTTATATAAATTTACAATCTTATTTTACCATTCAATCTAATCTAAAACATTTTAATTTTACAAAAAATATCCATGGGTAGACAGAAATATTAAATAGAGAGAGAATAAAAGTTTGTTAAGGGCAGAAAAAAAGTAAATAAATAAAAAATCCTGAGAATTACAATACATGTGTAATGATGGCTTTTAACACTGGATAGGTAGAAAAGAAATAACTAAAATGTAAAAAAAAAAAATAAATAAATAAATAAAAAATTTACCTCATTATTTTTCATCAAATTAAGAAGCTTTTTCTTACTGGCTGTAGCAAACATGCAGTTATAAATTAAGCCTTATATAACAGCAAAAGAGTTTGACTTAAAGATAAAACACTAAGAATTATTTTCTTACTAGCACTGTTCCAGAAAAAGAAAAAAAAATTCTTCAATTGTACTCGAGCTTTTAAACAATTTCAAAACAAATTATGTTAAGACACTCAAAAAATTTCAGAATGTGTCCTTGTAAACTTTGTTGTATACATTTTTAAATAGTAAATCACATTTCATGCAACATTCAGAAAAAATCTTAAGCACAGAATCCATTTAACAAAATCTGTTGAGGTATGATGCATTTAAAAAACTACATTTTTAGAATTTTTTTACAGCATGTTCCATATTGTTGAATGTTAGTAAAAACGCATAACACAGATAGTGTGATAATGACAATAAAGAAAAATGAAAAATTGTTTCCAAGCCTTTAACCTAATTTGATTCTTTAAAAATTTGTTAAAAGTTGTATCATTTTGTAAGAGCTTCAACATATTCACAAGAAAATAAATGAATCTTAATACATGATATGATATGATATGATAGAAAGTGTTGAATAAAACAATGTTGTGGTTCAGACTAACTGAAAGCTCATTCAATTGGTGATCTCTCATATAGCAGTACTATTCATTATTTACTATTGCAATTTATATCATTTGACATACAAAAATCAAAAACTTAAAATTTTTAATGCATTAATTTTGTTTTTTTTTAAATTGTGTTAATAATTGCAGATCATTTCGAGAGCATAATACTTTCCCGAGTGACTATGTTGGATTTGAACCTGTATCTTTCATTGACACAACTTTCTCATAGAGTAAGCAACGTATATAACATTTCAGCAACATGTAGGTCTTGTTGATCATTTATTTAGATGTTCGTGCTACTGATGAAACTCACATGCGAGCTTTTCTCACTGCATATTTCTATTTTCTTGAGCATATTTTTCATTTAAAAATCACGGACGAATAAATATTCTAGTTTTTACATGCATTTTTATTGATTTTCTGTTAACATTTGGAAATTTTTATTCTGCCTACCTGAACATAATTTCTATTATATAATCTGCTTTTGACAATCCTGGACCATGAAATTTTTGGAACATTGCTTCCATCTGCTTTACTTTTTCAAGCCACTCATCAAATGGAGGGGATAAGAAAATAGGTAACTAGAGAATTAGTGGGATTAAAGATAAAAGATAAACAGTTAACAAGCGCATTCTGGCTGCCACTGTGAAAAAAGTATTATTCAAATTTAAAGAATCTAATGTTATTCTATGGCTGAAAATCATACGCCTCACTGACAGTGACTTCACAGGGCGAAAGAGGAAGAAACCAAAATTTCTTGAAATAGCACACCCCTGATAAGCTCTTCTTTAAGTTCAAATTGATCACTGCCCTCATTATGTGCAACAAATTATAAGATGCTAACATGAATGTACAGAATAAAATGGATACTCATCCCTACCACCTATTCAGAAAACAGCACATCTTTGAACAATTTAACAAAATTAGTAAAAAAGAAATTAAGAAGAAAAGCACTTCATAAATTTTACAGGATTTTAATATTTTAAAAACATACCAATTAATTAGCATTACAAATAAAAAATTTTATAGCACATACATACCTTCACTACTATCCCATCCAAAGCTTGTAGTCAGTTCAGTCGTACCCACTGCTGGTTTTTTACTTGTCTAATTTAAAAAAAAATAATACTCATTAAAATGACTGACAATATAATATATAAAATTGACAAGAGATTAATTGCAGTTAACACAAACAGATTAATGCTCAAAAATTAAATTACTTTGTCAACCTAACGTATACTTTTTAGCTATTGGATAAAAGCTGCATTATAACGGTTTAAATAATTTTGAATTAAAAAAAAAACAAATTTAGGCAGTGTTTACTTGAGATTTTGTGTTATAGATATGTAAAACAAATCTATTGCTTATGCTAAAATTGTTAAAACCTTGTTTCAATACAGGTACTTTGTTTAGTAAACAAAATAGTTTAAGACAAACTAACAAAAATTACATGAGATAATGTAGACAGAAGATAAATTTCTAGACTATATTTATATTCATAATAACCGAATATTATCAAACTGTTTATATTTAGAGGAAAAGAAAACAGCAACATATCAAATTATTGAATTTCATTCTTAGCATAGTTTTAAAACAATACACAAAGCATGGAATGTGTGAATCAAGTACAGTGAAACCTCCTAGTTGACCACTCAGAGGTTCCACATTTTCCTGGTCAACTTATCAAGGGTACAATAGTTACTTTTGATTATCGAATTTGATCATCTATATACTCATGCATTACAAAGTACTTGTAGTATATATAGTATGCTCTACAAAATTAAACAAAATATGAAATCAAAATGACACAAAATAAGAATAATATTGCCTATTAGAATTAAACATTATGCACACATATTAGTGTATTACATATTAATTATTGATATTGTCACAGTACATATTGTTACTATGTATACTGCATACAGTAGTTAAGTTGAACAGAAACAATTTAATTATGAAACTCAATTTATTACTGTATTAATACATTTTGCATAATGTACAGATGCATTAAGAGTTTTGTACTTCACACATACCTACTACTGCATACGTAACTAAATGTACTAGCTACAGAAAAACATTCTACTTGCATAAGGAATAAAGATGAATGATACATTAAGAATCTGGACTGAAATAGTCATTAACCTTGCTTTTGCAGATAGTTTTAAAGACTTCAGAAAAATAGAAGAAAAGAAAAAAAAAAAAAGATAAAAGTTGGTAGAAGAAAGACATATAAAAAATTCTGGAAGTGGTCAACTTACAAAGATTTTGAACAACGCTTTAAGACAAATTCTACTTAATTCCTTGGTACACATACAGGTTAGACAGGTGGTCAACTTAAAAAGGTGGCCAACTTCACAGGTTTCACTGTATTTTTACTTTGTTTGCTTAATGCAGTAATCAAAGTTGCATAGTATTTTGGTGAGGTTTTAAATACACACAGAAATTTTATTTTTTATGTAAAAAATATTTATTAACCTTTTAATTCCTAAATTACATCTGCTAAAACTGAGTTAGATTTAAAGCTTTAGCTAATCATCAAAACTGATAATTGAATATGACAATAAGATGCAAAACAACTCACAGCTTGGTGCTGGATGTTCTTTAAAAAGGCTAATTACTTTCAAGAGCTAGCAGGCTAAATGGCTTAAAAGGTCTTTTCAGAGGGGGACTGAGTAATATTTACTTTACATTTTAAGAAAATATTAACCTTGGGTTAGCTCAAAATTCTTGAGCTAATTTAAGGGGTTTTGGCACTTTTGACTTAGTTTTAATGAAGTTCCACTGTTCCAGTGATTTTTCAAAGGAACCAACATATTAAAATAGAGCAGATATCTATAAGGCACTTATAATCAACCTCTTATTAAGAAAAGTTTAAACTAATAAAATTATTACCTGAAGTTGAAGAAACAATTTTTGAAGTTGAAATGGTATACTTTTTGTGCCTTCTTCTTCTGTACCATCAAATTCCCACCTAAATATATAATATTAAATTTAACATAATTTTTTTTAATAATAGTTCAAATAATAATATTAAAGTTCAACTTACCTGTATAATGCGTTTCTAAATTCGGGAGTCATAAACAGGGTTTGTAGAAGGCTATTTAAGTAACAGGTCATAGCCTGATTAACTAATCCAACAAACCCTAAAAGAGATAGTTTATTAGATAATTGACTTGTTTTAATATACTATGCAATAATGATTCTTTTAATGAATATCAAAGCTGTTTAATCATACAAGTATAAGCTTATACAGCAATCTCAATAGTACAGTGACCAGAGTGCGACTTCATGCCCCATCATAAAGAAGTCATTGTGAAAGAACTATTTTATTCCTTATGCAACAACACAAAGGTAAAAAGACAAAGCCCTGGATATTTCAAAGTGATTTGTCACAGTTGATACATTACAATAATGCCACAGAGAAGTCAAGAGTTCATGTAATACAAATGGAAATCACAATGATCTCTTAATAAGAATTTAAAATATACCTAAAATCCTTTTAAAAGGCTTGTTCCACCTCCATCATCAGTCTCATTCAATGTGCATCAATGTCTTCCTTCTTTTAAAATTGCTTTCCAATTGTGTCTATTTGGGTATGCATGATACAGTTAATTACACCATCTGTTATTATTTGTAGAGACTCAATTTTCAATGCATATTTTTGTTTTTTGCAGTTTGCTAATTTTTCTATTTTGCTTAAGTTGATATTTTGGGTTATTCTGTAAAAGAGCTGTGCTTAGTTTGTTGCATTTAATATCGGTTATATATTCTGGTTATAATGAAGAAGCTAAAAAAGATGTTAAAATACCCATTAAACATAATAGAAACATCTTCAAATGCATCCAAAATGATAAAGACCGCATAGAAAAAGAAGAAACTGCAGAAATTTATAAAATAAACTTAACTTTGAAAGATACAAAGGAACCCGGTTACAACAAAGGCATCACAAAAAGGAACATATAACCAATATTAAATACAATAAATTAAGAACAGCCCTTTTCAGAATAACCCAAAATAGAGAAGTAAATGTTAACTTAAACAAAATAGAAAAAGTAGCAAACTACAGAAACCATGAGTGGGCATTGAAAATGGAGGTTCTACAAATAACAACAAATGGCATAATTAACTGTACCAAGCATGCCCAAATAGACCTAAGTTGGAAAGCAATTTTAAAAGAAGGAAGACAAGTATACAATGATAAGACTGATGATGATGGAGATGAAACAAGCCTCCATAAGTGCTTTTAAAAGGATTTTTAGGTATATTTTAACTTTTTGATAAGATTTTATCTCCTTTGTCATGTTTATAAACACAACGATGTTGTTATGACTTTCTGTGCTATTACGAAATTGCAATACACAACATTTGAACAATTTTACACAGTAAGTTAAATATAACACAAGTTTTACATTTAAAACACAGCTAAAAATAAGATAAGAACCTGTATCTTGCCGAGTTAAAGCATTGCTGTAACTGCAATTATAAGAATAATCTGAAGTTCCAGGTGTGTAAGGAGGAGGAGGAACATATGTGAATGAGTATTCTGGATTCTCAAGAGATAACTTTTCCACCAAGTTATCTATGGAAGAGGTGGTTGAAGTTTCATTTTCTGGTTCTGTAACCTGGAAAGAAACAAATTATGAGTAGGGTAGGTGCACCAGTAATTGACACTTTGAAAAATAATTTATAATAATAAGCTTTCATTTCAGAACTGTTATCAAATAGTGCTATTTAGTACCCATTTAGACTTATCTTCAATTTTATGCAAATTTCTTTTACCTCCAGAGAGTTCTAGATATCCAAAATTGAGATTTTAAATTGAGTGCTAAAAAAAGTACTCAGTAGCTGGCTTAATCCTGAAATTAAGATTAGTTCATTATCAACCTGTTTCTATTTGAAGCACATTTCTTTTTAGAAATCAATACAAACTGAATTGTTTTGGATAATAGTACATAAAGTAAATATGAAGAGATTTTTTTAATAAATAAATTTATTTAGTTAGTTAAGATGGGGTGTCAATGATTGGATAAGAAAAGATGGATTTCACAAATTATTGACACTTAAGTTAGTTATTGGTGTTTTAGCCAAGTTCACGATAATTGCATACAATTTCTAGTAAATGCAGTAAATAACTATTGAGAAGGTTATCTTTAGATAATTTTTAATATACAGGGTATCCCAAAAAGGAGGTAACACACTTTAATTCGTTATCTAATAGAACTTTTATCAAATGGTGCCATCTAGTAATAATTTAGGCATTTATCTTCACATTTTTTGCTACTTTTTTTTTTTTTTCCCTCAGGGCTTCTAGGCATCAAATTGAGATTTTAAACTCAGTAGTAAAAATATAGCGATTCTCAGTAACTGGCTTAATGTTGAAAATAAGATAAGTTCATTATCAACCTGCTTCTATTTAAAGCATGCTTCTTTTTAGAAATTGCTTTAAATTGAATGCATCAGATAATTAGCAGAAGTACCCATCATTGACAGATTAGTATGTAATGCAGATTTCTAAAAAGCCTAACTTTTGGTCAGCATTATAGAAGTACAAATGGAAGTAGCAGATTGGAAAATGTATGGAAAGCAAAGTTACAACTTCTGTCTATAGTTAAATGATTCCAGGTAAGAAAGTAAGTAAGTGCCAAGTGAAATTCTCAATAGAGAATATATTTTATAATCAAAATTAACGTTTTATTTTAGTGGAAAAGCTTTTAATGTCAAGAGGTCATTCATCTCCTGTAACTAAGTTTTGTTTGATTCACTGCAGATATTTCAATAGTATACCTCAAGAAAACTGCAAAAAATTTCAAAAAATCTAAAGTGGAAAATAAACATAAAAAAACAGAAGAAATTTTTAAAAATTAAATAGCTAACTAATACATTAACTCCGGATGCCTTATAGTGATTTCAAAATTGCATTTAAAAAAAAAAAAAATCTGAAGTGACTCTACTCGACTTTCCGAACACTTACGATTAAGATCATTACCAAGCACTTAAATAAATTTTAATCGATGAATAATTCAAACATATATACCAAATTGAAACTCAATCGAATGCACCGTTTAAACGCTTGCGCACTTTCAAGAATTTCTCCCCATATGCCATTATGCCATAACATAAAAGAAAGTTTGGTCGTAGCCCTTTAGGAGAACTATAAGTCCTATACACACCAAAATCAATACCGGTCTTAGGATGGTGGTTTATAACATGTATACCGAATTTGAGCTCAATTGAATGTATCGTTTAAACGCTAGCGCACTTTCAAGAAATTCCCCCCATAGGCCATAATGTAAAAGAAATCTTTGTCGTAGCCCTGTAGAAAAACTATAAGTCCTATACACACCAAAATCAATACCGGTCTTGCAACGGTGGTTTATAACATGTATACCCAATTTGAGCTCAATCGAATCTACCGTTTAAACGCTAGCGCACTTTCAAGAAATTCCCCCCATAGGCCATAATGTAAAAGAAATCTTTGTCGTAGCCCTGTAGAAAAACTATAAGTCCTATACACACCAAAATCAATACCGGTCTTGCGACGGTGGTTTATGACATATATATCCAATTTGAGCTCAATCAAATGCTCCGTTCAAGAGCTATCGTGTTCACTCACATACACACAAACACACACACACACATACACACACACACACATACATACATACATCTCGTAAAAATAGCATAAATGGATTCAGAAGCCCTCAAAACGTGTAAAAACACCAAAATCTCGAATTCGAATTTTTTCATGATTACAATACTTTCCTTACATGGTACATGTTCGGAAAGTAAAAATGCAAAGTTTCAAAATTTATTCAAACTCAAAAAATAAAATAAAATAAAATCATATTTATTGTTTTAGTTGTTACTGATCATCATTTTACTAAATTCTACTGTATTCTCTAAAGCTGTTTTTGAGAGTTACCAGACCAAACATTTACACAATTTTTACAAAATTTCTAAATTTTTGAAATATTTGAAACAATTTTGTCATTTATAGTTCACACATTAACCTGCCAAATAACATAATTTCAAATTTTATTTTATTCCATTACAATTTTTCAGAAATGGAACATTTTCTCTATTTTCCCAAAATTTCAAGTAGTAGTTTGAAAGTTTGAAAAAAAACTATAAAAAAGTTTGAAATACTTTGACACCTATAGTTTAAGTGACAACCCATGATGATGCTAAATTTTATTTCATTCCCTGAAATTTATATGTGATACACAAACAAATATTTACACATTTTAAATAAATATTCTTAAAATCTCAAACACTAATCTAAATTAAAAAAAAAAAAAAAAAAAAATGGAAGGCTAGAGTTTAAGTTGCATGTTTACCTATTATGTCACCAAATTTAATTTTGTTCACTTTAGTTGTTCTTACATGATGTGTGAAAAAAAAAAAAAAAAAAAAAAAAAAAAATTGTATTTTAAGAAGATTTTCAAAAGACACTCAAAATCTAATAAAACTTTTTTCAAATTTGTTGCTTATAGTTTAAATTGAATGGCCACCTACCATACCACTAATTTTCATTTCATTTGCTTTAGTCCTTATTACATTATACACAAACAAATGCTTACACGGTTTGGAACAATTTTTGCAAAATCTCAAAATCTAATCAAAACTTTTTAAAAAATTGATGCCTACAGTTTAAGAGTTGAGAGACCACTTATCATATCAACAAATTGCATTTCAGTCTCTTTAACGGATATTACATGATGTGCAAACAAATATTTAAGCACTTTAAAGCGATTTTTGTAAAATCTCAAAATCTGGTGAAATTTGTTTTAAAAATTTGACGTTTAGTTTAAGTAGAGTTATCAACTATCATGCCATCAAATTTCAATTCCTTCAACAAATTGTCATTATTACATAATGCACAAATGAAAATTTAGGCAATTTGAAACAATTTTTGCAGAATCTCAAAATCTGATCTTTTTTTTTTAATTCAGCGTTATAGTTTAAGTAGAGTGATCAACCATTTTGCCACCAAATTTCAATTGATTCATCTTAGCCATTTTTACTTGATGCGTGAACATAAATATATGGAGTTTGAAACAATTTTCACAAAATCTCATAACCTGATCGATTTTTTTAAAAATTCGACTACTATAGTTTAAGTTGAATGACCTATCACATCACTAAATTTCATTTCATTTTCATGAGTCATTTTTACATCATTGCATTAAAAAATAAATCAACAAGTTTTTCTACTCATTTCTTAAGCATCAATTACTGGAGCAGGAAATGCCAATCACTGGAGCCAAAATTTTTTTCTTTGTGTCAATTACTGATGTCGCCACTATGCATATTTATAATATAGAAAAAATAGAAATCCAACATCTATAATAAATATTTAAGTTTTGAAAACAAAAATTTTGTTTCTAGATAGTTTTAGTAATTAGTTAGTGCTTAGTATTGGTCTTAAAGTGTCAATTACTGGTGCCCTTACCCTAACTAAACAACAATTTAAGAAAAATATAGAGGTACAAATCATTTGTAAAATGATTTACTCATTTCTAAGACTTCTAATGAAATATATATATGCTATCAGGTCATAAAATTAATAAAATTCATGAAGCAAACTTTTAAGAGTGAAGCACTCATAGGAGATAGAAAAAACACTCAAAATACTGGTGTTAAAAGTTAAAATAAAAACTTTGCCAAAAAACACACATACAATTATATTTATATGAAGATACAATTGTTTCGACCAAAAATTTCTTCAGTCTCCATCAGTTGTAACACTTTGTCTCATTAAACAGTAAATTGTTATTTTTACTCAAAGCAGATTTTTTCATTTTATGAGAAAGTTAACATTAAAAAAAAAATTTAAATCAGACTTATGCAAAAAGGGGGGTAAAAAGTTACAAAAATTTTAACATGCTTAGAAATACACACAATAACATCAAAAGTAAAAAATATGGATGACGAATTAAAACATTTTTACTGAAATTGTTCACCATTCCATTTATTATGAAAAGATAAATAATAAAATCTGCTGAAAGCAAGACTACATTACATGCACATATTTGCTCGGATTTTTTCTTTAAATTACGTGAAGTTTCGTACATTTGTCAGCAAAAGAAACTTCTCTAGTACAGACATACTTATTTAGAACCAATATTTTATACATATTTTTCATTATTTATCTTCATTTTTCCATAAAACGAAAAAGGTTTATGTAGGCTTGAAAATATTTTTCTTAAAGAAAATAAGTACTGCTTTAGTATAAATCATGCTATTTTATAAAACAGAATGGATAATTTGAGTCAATGGCATCACACTGAACAAGCATGATCATAATCTGAAGTACAAAAATGCATTTTGAAAAGAGTAAACATATAATCAAGAAAACACCTATCTCAGAATTCATGTAAAATATAAAAGGAAAGGCCATAAAAATGGATTAACTAGTTGCAAGTGCAGGTCAGCAAGACAATCATACCTGTTGGTGGGATTCCATAGCAATATGAACAAATCTGATTATTATTAAGATGGAATGAATAATTGAGCTACTGTAATCAGATAAGTTACTAAAAGATTACACCAGATTTTGGTATAAATATAAAAGGCAGCTTATTTTAGATTTTCCCAGCATATTTATGACACAAGGAAATTTACCAAATTACACGAGCTTCTATTGAAACAAATAGGTAATAATTATACAAAAGACCCTTGGCCCACAAGCCATTTTATAACAAGTTTAAATGGGTGATCATTATCCAAATTTTACTCTATACAAAGAAAACTTAATCTCTATAAATATATGCCATTATAGTAAAAAATATGTAAAAGAAAATGCTTTTCTCCTACACTAAACAATGTGCAATCTAATGCATAAACAATATCTTAAAAAGGTGTGTCAGGATGCTGAAAAGCATTGCACATCATCCCTCTGACAAGGGACAAAGTACCAAGTGGCACTAATTATGCATTCTTAAAAATCAGATTTAAAAATTGGCTATGAAAAAGCTGGCCAAACACTTTGCAATAAGAAACAAATAAACCCCCTTGGAGAAAAGACGTGCACTTTTCTGTGCAAAAAATAGAACTTGCTGATTGGTCAAAGATATTTCTATAAACAAGAGGTATTAAAATGATTTTTTTTTTTTTTTTTTTTTTTTTTTAAATGCTGCTTTTTAGTCTACAAGACAGCAAAAGAAGGGCCCCTTGATGATCCACTGTAGCAAAAATAAATCCGTTACTGATAGAGTAAAGAAAACTCGCTAACAGATTTTTGAAAGTGAGGAATTTTAGAATTATCAAACAAAAAAGAAAAAACTTGAAAAATAAACTCCTTCTTCCGTTTATAGTGTTTGTGTCATTGTAAGTAAAATCAATCTTTTTGGAGAAGAAAAGAATCATTTTTTGGGAGAAATTAATAAATATGCTGGCCTAAAAACATATCCCCAACATCTCTCTACCAAAGATAATGAAAGACATGGCATTGTCAAGCAATAACTAGTATTCTGTAAGATCAGGCAATTTTGTTCTAATCAAAATAAATATCAGCCAATCTTAAAAGCTAATTTAATAGAGTAAAACCTTAATGTAATAAATTTTAACAGACCAAAGATTAAATTGAAACTTTTAGAAAATTTAAGAAAGTGAAATTTCATTATGAATGAATTTGTATGATTTAGAATTTTCTGTACATAAATTCTTCAAATGTATCTTAACTTCAGATAACTATTTACACACCAATGGCACTTTAATATAATGTAAAAGAGCAACATTTAAAAATACGATTGTTAATACATGAAAAATAAAACACAGAATGCAATATTTGGTCAAAGAAATGAAAAATTCAATAACTCTTAAATGAATATATGGAGCAAAGATTATGCTAATGAAAACTACAGTACATATTTTACCCATTTTCCTTTCAAATCAGCAGGTCCTTGACCTTTTTAAAACTTAGCGTTTGGGAGAACCCATTTTTACATCACTATGATAAATTTAAAATTGTTTTCATTGATTTCAAATGTTATTGAAAATATAGCAAATCCAGCAAGAGATCCAAAATAATTAAGCTTATGATTCCTTGCAACTCACTAATTTAAGAAGCCATGGCATGTAAAATTAACTGAAATGAAAAAAATAAAGCAAATTATGACTTACTACTTTTTTGGGTGGCATATTCTTTTTATCACAAATGGTGAGATTGTTCTTGTCTGAAGAATTTAGGTTTTTAGTATTTTCACAAATAAAACCCAGCTCTTCTAACGTTTCATTATCATATTCATGAATATTTTTCTGAAATTAAGAAGAATGAAAGAGATTATTTACAGAGATAAAACCTTCATTCTAACACATATAAAATAACAATTTGTAAAATAAACATCCTTTTAAAAAATAAGAGAAAATAATAAAGCTCTACCATAGGTATAAAACAAGTGCTAAAAAATTTACAATTTTAGTGACAATGTATGTGTGTGTGTGAACCAATTTTTGTAATAAACTAAGAAACTCATGATGACCATATTACAGAGCATACTGTTTACCTCAAACTCTAAATCTAGTTTTTATACGCCAGATGATGATAATTTTTTAAGTAATAAAAAAAATTCCATATACTTTTAAAAAACATGACACTGATTTAATTATTTTTTCTTTTCTAAGGGTTTCTGTTTAAAATATGAGTCATAATTATACACCATTTCTAGTATTTATCTGGAAGGACTAGAGAAAAAACATTAAAAAATTAATAATTATAATGATTAATATTTACTTTGGAAATATCCAGTGTGTTATGTAACACACTATTTTTTTACTTTTTATGATTTTCAAAGATAGTAAAATAGACAGTTAAATGTAATTTAAAAGGTAATTTACTGTAATTTTCATTAATTTGTGTAATGATCTGAGAATATTGAGATTTGGCAAAATATTTCAATAAAATAAGGATGACAAAAATATAAACAAATAAAATTGACAGCAAATATTATACTTACTGTTACATTTAATCTTTGCAGAATTAGTTCAAAAGAATCGGGATCATAAGAAAATTTTTTACCAACTTCTTGCATCAACTGCACTGCAGTTGTGGATGCTGGCAAATTGATGACAGATCTTTGTTTATCTTGCTAAAATATGAATGATGAATTCTCTTTAGCAAAGAAATACAATACATAGTTCAATGAAATTAGCAACAAACAACAATATATCACATTAAAATAAGTTTAACACTATGTTATGTTTCAATGTAATTAATCTCTATCCTTCAAATGATGTTGAAGAAATGAACAATGCAATTAGGAACCAAATTAGAATAATAATATGTACAAAGGAAGAAATTGCTAATACCCTCACAAGTGCTATGTGAATCTTATTTTAATGAAGTCTTATTTTTAATTAAAACAAATACGTTACATGAGACTGTTTTTTAAATAAAAGTGAAATATAGTAAGTTTTAAATTCACTTTTTTTTTTTTTCTTAGTTTTGACTTTGATTTGAGCTGAAAAACCAAAATGGATTTACTAAGTAAAAATTATAACTACAGATTGTAGAATCATTAACAATTTTCTTATATTGGAAAGGGCTACAGAAACTGAAATATTACTGAAGGACTGATTTATCTCTTAATTTTGTTAAATATAAATAATTTTACTGCAAAGAAATCTAAAATTATTTATTCTACTATAATGATCTTTTCATATTAAAGTTAATTCATCAGATTATAGTTAACGTTAAAACAAGTTTGACTAATTTTTTTTAAATACTTTTATTCTTGATGAAATGCTGGAATTCAATTTATCTCATTATGGTAGAATTCTATTTAAGTTTGCCTGATTTACTGCTTTATTTTGTGGAAGTTAAATTAATTTTACAGTAAAATATTCTGTAAAATTACTTATTTCAATTTACAATTTAACTTTTCTTCCTGGACTTATTACATAGCTGCCAACCTAACTTGCCTTAAAACAGGAAGATCAGGGTTAAAAAAAAAAAAAAAAAAAAAACAGGTAGATTTCCTGAAAAACGGGAATATTTTTCCAGTTAAGTTTAAACTGTATAACTTGCTGAATTTGCTTGTTTTTGTGAATAGCTGGCTACAAGGAGTATCTGCTGATTTTAGCCCATGTAAGAATTTGCAGCTTTAATGCCAAATTTTGAACATCATTTTTTTCTTTTCTCACCCACAATGATACCAGAAGATTTACATATCACACATTTATATATTTTCATGATTCTGAATTCATTCTGACTAGCAAACATCTTTCAAAATAATGAGCCTGCATGATGACAGCACTTACTGGTAAATGGTGCTTTATTTCAAATTCTGAAAATAAGCACTCAGTATTTAACTGATGTGTAAAAAACAGTTGAAAAGTAATTTTAAATTTCACATCCAACATGCTTTTCTAGTACTTAAGACTTTTCTTGATGCTAAACAAATCAGCAGATGTCTATTAGGGCTGCTTGATGCCACCAGCCTGACATATGCATAAAGTTACTGCCAAACGCACAAAAAAATGGTAAGAGGAGCCTTTTCTCTCAAAAAGCCCAAACTAGGGGAAAGATAAGGAGGAATGTGGCTGCAGCAGTTTAGAAAGACTGTGTTCAAAATGAGAATTAAATTGAAATCCACATACTTCTTACTTTAAAAATATCCTATTTGTTACTTTTTAGTTTTTAACAGTATGTACGGGGAAAATGGCAGAAAAGTAAAAAAAGAGAAGATTTAATCTTCCTACAGGAAGACAGAAGGCAAGTTCAAAATTAGGAAGTCTTTCTGGAAAAAAAAAAAAAAAAAGAGTTGACAGCTATGTTATTAGATTAATGGGCAAAAACTTTTAATGGCTAATTATCTAAATAATTTATTTTTAAACAAATGTAAGAGCACAATTTTATCAAATTAATAGCAACATTCTTATTGAAAATCAATCGATTTTGGTTTTTGTTAATTTCGTCCAGTTTGGTTCATTTCATAAATTTTGTTCATTTCATCCAGTTTTGTCTAGTGCCCCAGATTTTCTACAAAAAATGAATTAAATACCAACCTAGTAGAGATGAGACGGGCTCAGCCTGAGCCCGAGCCAGGCTCGGGCTCTAAAATTCACAATTGTGTTCGGGCTCGGGCTCATAAAAAATTTCTCCTTTATTGAACATACTGCTTGAAACAGATTTTAAAAAGTGATTCATGAGGAAAATAAAAGTACTTATAAAAGATAAATAAATAAATAAACAAATAAAAATAGTGGCACGGGCGCCTAGAAGGTGCATGAAGCTCTTTGGGTATTCTAGAACAACGGTTTATATTCATTAGTTAGTCATGAGAACCGACATTTTTTGATAAAGGATGGATACAAAGAATTAGAAAGTGCATTGGGAGTTTGCAACTATATTTGTCTTTAATTTGCACAAACGGCAAAATTTATTGCATTCTATCAATGAAGTAATTTAATTTTTTTTTAATCTTTAGCTGAAATTTCGGGCTCGGGCTCCGACTTAAATAATATTGCTCGGGCGGGCTCGGATGAAAAGTCCTCGGGCTCGGGCTTCAAAAAATGAGCCTGAACTCATCTCTACAACCTAGACATACGAGATAAACTAGTCATATCTAGAAATTGCATAGAGTTGCCAAACTGGCAAGGGCAAAAATGAGATTTTACTCTAAAAATCAGAAGACTTGTTTTCGATTTTAAAAAATTAAATTTTAAAAGATAAGGGATGTATCAGCTGAAACTACATTTTAGAGAGAGAAAACAGCATTTTTTATGCAATTTGTATCCAGAGATAGATATTTTGGGGTTATGTCTTCTATTAGATTGTCAGTGGCTTGTAAAAATTTGGTAACAAAAAATGTTAAGTTAGAAAATTAAAAATTGGGGTCAATTTTTACTCTTAAGCCATTGGAAGATTAAACAAAACAATGCTAAACAAAAATTAATCATTAAAAAAAGAAAATAAAAAAAGATTGAAATTGGAATGCTTTAGAATATGAAGTTGCACTTTGACCCCATTATACATTTTTAAAAAAGATTTAAAAAAACATTTTTAATGTGACAAATGATAAAAATCAGGAAAAAATGAACAAATTATTGAAAATCAGGAGAAATGCATCCAAAATCAGGTTAGTGGGAGATCAATGTAAAAGGGGATTCTTTCGTCTAAATCAGGAGAGTTGGTAACTCTGATAAAGGTATCTTATAGCTCTAAAAGTTGAAATAATATCTAATTTTGTAACAAAAATACTTTTATATTGTGATAAAAAAATATTAATACAAATCTAAATTAAAATTTTAAGCATATTTCCAAATAAATAACGGCCATGGCATAATGAATATTCATTTATGTAATTTAATTTTTAAAAGCATCTTTAGATACATTAATTTAAAATCAAATGCTCTCACAGATTGCAGCTAAGCTTGATTAAAGGAACAAGAACTGATCATGTGAACCTGATGAAGAAAATTGGGGGAAAAGTTGCAATTTCTGAATAAACTCTCTAAAAGCCTGAGAAGAAAATCAAGAAAAATAAGGGGGAGGGGAACTTGACATATCTGTATAACTGTGTTTTTGTAGTGTACGGTGTAATAAATTTCGGCATTTTAATAGGCTATTTTTATACATGACCAGACTTTCATTTTTAAAGAAATAAATTCTTAATTATGCTAAAATATTTGTTTTTTTAAAAAGCACATTTTATCAGAAATAAAATATTGAAAATTATTCTAATATTTTAAGTTAATAATTTTTAAAAAGAGAAAAATATTTAGTGGGCTTATTTTAATGGATTATTAATACCCTGATATGATATCATCATTACCTTTTTTTATTATTATTATTTTTTAAAGAGCTGTTGAGGAAAATTTTTATATTTTGAATAATAGTCATCTTTATACAAACCTTTACAAATAAAAATAAGTTACCAGAGATTGCTTACTTGATTATTACATAATTAAATAATATACAGGGTTGTCCAAATTAAACTTCCCCAACTCAAAGGCCTGTGCAGGGTGTTGTTTGGGTCATAATGTGATGAAATTTTGAAAACAGACACTTCAGATCACGCGCTCGTGATTTATTTAAAAAAAATTATTAGTACAAGAAGTTGCCAATAGGTGGCACTGCAGATCAACAAGATGTTCTATATGTGTGCCGCGGTCGAATAGGGCATATCAATAGCACGAGAAACAGTTGGCACACTGACAACACCATGGGGCAATTGGCTAGTGGCATCCACGACTGCCAAAGTAACGTCTTGTACGCGTGCAGAATCCACAGCATGTCGTCCTCTACCTGGAGAAATTCCCAGCTGTCTGGTTCTTTCGAACTTCTTCATCATGTCTCGTAAAGCGTGTGGTATCATTGGTCCTCGTCGTAAGCTCTTCAGCCGACGGAATGCTCTTATTGAAGCACAGGAATTCTCGTCATTCTGGTAGGAAAGTTTCACTAACAGAGCTTGTCTTTCAAAGTCACCATTGTGCATCAGTGAGCTGGAAACAACTGCCTGCGCAGCGCCTGTCTTCCACTTTTGTAGGGCTCGTCGTTTAGATACGTTGCGCAAAAGGTTTATTTCAGCAAATCACGTTGTTGCAATATGTAAATTACAAGTGTTACAGCGCCAACTATTGGCAACTTCTTGTACTAATAATTTTTTTTTAATAAATCACGAGTGCATGATCTGAAGTGTCTGTTTTCAAAACTTCATTACATTATGACCCATACGATATCCTGCACAGGCCTCTGAGTTGGGGAAGTTTAATTTGGACAACCCTGTATAGTTTCCGATACTTGACAAAATATATACATATCTTTTTAAAATAACTTTTTTTTTCTCTTAAAACTGCATATAAAAAACTTTACTTTTTTGGTTTAATAGAAAAAGTGGGGTAGTAAACCTGCTATTCAGAACAGTATAAAATGTTAAATCATTAAAATAACTTACAGCTACACTTGATAAATCCCTGATAATGCACAAAGCACGGGGTTCATCAGCAGCAGATATTGCAGTAGCACACATATTCTGGAAAGTTATTTGAAAAAAATCAATATTTGAATGCTTAAAAAACCTCATTTATAAAATGTGAAATATTGAAACATACTTTAAAATTAAATAATTATTCAAAAATAGCAATAAACACAAGCATGTTACATAACACCAATCATTATCATATGGCCTATATTTCACAGATGTACACTTTTATTTTTTCCCTCAATATGTGCACAGTAGAAAATTAAAGAAGGGTAAGAGAGAGAAAATGTATTTACTCAGGGCAAATTAAACTTTCCGTTAGATCATATTAAATAAAAACTGCCCTTAGATTAAAAAAATAAAATACCCTAAGACAGGTATGGGCAACCTTTGAAAAGTCACCGACCAAACTCCAGAATGTTAGTAAAGTCATGGGATTTTGAATGTTTATATGGGTTTTATACGATATTTTAATATATTCTGCAGGCCAGATAAAAAGCCATGGCGGGTCACATCCGGCCGGGCCAAAGGTGGCCAATATGTGTCCTAAGACTATCTTGTTAACCTTTTTGACAACTTTAACATAGATTACCAAATAAAGCAATTAAGCCTCTTGTATAATCTAGGGTAAAGACTTGTGTTAAGCCATCAAGCATCTAATTTTGTTCTGTAGTTTTTTTCACTAAATTAAAATAAATTTTTAAAGTTATGAAATTATATATAATGATTTAACAGTAAAATTATAGTGCCTGAACTGACAATTTATTTTTAATAAAGTAACCTTTCTACCCTGTATGGGTCAATTCATCCCCATTTCTAAATTTGAGTTTTTGATATCTTTGACAAATTTTAATTCTGATTGTTCAAGCATTGTGTATACCTCAAAAACATGCTTTTATTTAAAATGTGATTTCATAAAATTTTTTAGCAAAGAAAAAACAAACTTATTGTTATTATTTCACATGACTGGGTTGAATCAACCCACATCATTAAGATGTGTAAAAATGTGTATAAAACCTAAAAACTCAATACTAATAATTAAATATAAAGGAAAACATTCTCTTAAATAAAGTATTGGTTGAATTATCCACCCACCTTCCCCCTTATGTAAGGGAAGGATTTAGAGTAAGATGTTACAATTATAGACAAAAATTTCAGTTCTATAAATTGTTCAAGCATTGTGTTTACCTCAAAAACATGCTTTTACTTAAAATACGATTTCATAAAATTTTTAGCAAAGAAAAAACAAACTTATTATTTCACATGCCTGGGTTGAATCAACCCACATCATTAAGATGTGTAAAAATGTGTATAAAACCTAAAAACTCAATACTAATAATTAAATATAAAGGAAAACATTCTCTTAAATAAAGTATAGGTTGAATTATCCACCCACCTTTCCCCTTATGTGAGGGAAGGATTAAGAGTAAGGTGTTACAATTATTGACAAAAAATTCAGTTCTATAAATTCAGTTTACTCATTCTTCAAAACACATCTTAGAACAGAAATAATAACATTTAAAATGATTATACAGAACTTTTCTATAAAGAATAATTTACAATGATTTTGGCAACCTAGATATAAGGAACTAAATTTACCTCCTAGTTCAGATGTTTTCTATACAACTTATTTAAAATCTCACACACACACACACACAATTACTAGAGTAAATAAGTAATATTAAGCATTTAATACAGGAGTAAAGGTAAAACCCACTATAGGCTGCACACTTTTTTAAATATATTAACACAAATAAGAATTCAAAGATGCATATGTAGTGTCTGCCACCATTTGGCAGCTATACAAGGAAGAGAAAATATAGTTGAGAAGTGAAGACCCAGTGTGTCAAGTGCCTAAAAATATCTCACAGAGAAAAAAGCTGGAGGAGGCTCTAAAAACTACATCCTCCCCTTCAAACAGACAAGTAAACTCCCTACTGTCCCAGTTCAATACTTTTCAAGATTAATAAATTTCCCTGACAAAAGGATATTACTTTGATTATAAAATTACACTTCCATAATTAGATGGTCCACACAAAATAAAGTAAGTAATTTAGTAGTAATTCTGCAACAATGTGTCAATGAACAAAAGTAAAAAAATATCACTCCTCAAAAAGTAAGTAGGTATATGCCTGATAGTTATTTAAAAATAACATACATTTTTTATTTATTAGTTGTTGCAGTGATGTATTATGTAATGTACACAGAATTATATTTGAATATATTAACATTTGCACTCATTAGATGTACTTAATCAAACAAAAAGTTAACCTTTGTAATATACTCAGCATAGCCTGTATTTCTTTTTTAAAGATTTCTTTTTTAAATATCAGCTATAATTAAAGTAAAAATGCATAGTATAAAACTAGCATTATTTAAAATGACTCCAAAGATAATTTTATTAGAAAATAAATAATGTTAGCACTGCTAAAGTAAGCTTTATTTTGACACTTGAAAACAGATTGATTATGTATGTTCAAGTGTCATAAAAACAGATATAAGAATTAACTTTAATCATTGAAAGGGAAATGGTGTTTGTAAAACTATCAATTTAATCTCAGAATAAACTCTGGGGGGGGGGGGAGGGATCTAGAAAACGATTTTAAATGTACAGTACATTCCCTTAAAATCTTACAGGAATATTTGGCAGAGACTAAGAAGTATGCAGATATTAGAATTTTTTGGATCACAGGTCAAAAGTAGTCAAATGATTTAATGAAATGTTAGTACCAATAGATGAGTAATGGAAGTTAAAAATTTGCTGTTTAATTTTAAAAAATGATAAATAATCCCACATAAAATTATTGAATTTTTAAAATAAGTATCACTTAATTTTCATCTCTGATTTATTTGTTTTACAATTTTGTAAGAAATTAGTATTTGTTGTTATACAGTCATTGCGTGGATGCATAAATAATTGTTTTCTACGTATTTTGAATTCAACCCAAATTTGTCATTTTCCCGCATTCATTGTTTTTTCCTATGCACCCCATGAAAAATGATGAATCGAGGTTCTACTGTATTTTAAAGAAGTTTATTTACGTAGTGTGTGTGTGCATGTGTAGATATTTATTATTTGTGAAAATAAATGTTATTCATGTGTACAAAAATCCTTTAATATTCTTTACTGCAGTGTAGTTATATTTAGTGTTTAAACTTGATAAAATTTTCTGTAGCTATATGTGTTAGAAATAAAGTGCAATATGCAATTTCTCGTAAGTGCAAAGACCCAAAAATTTATATTTGCTCAGGGCCCAATATTGTGATCAGGCCCTGATGGTATATATGATTTCAAAAGCTTGGCACTGATTTGGTGTAAGAACATAGGTGACAATGCAATCATTATAGGGTATCATTATAGGAAAGAAGCTTGAAAGGCTTCTTATGTGTTAATATGTGGAAGGCATAGTAGAACTTCTGTGAGATACACCAAATGTGGCAGTAAAAATAGTATATTAAAAAAAAAAAAAAAAAAAAAAAAAAAAAAAGTGATTTTGGTACATTGGAAAAAAAAAAAAAAGGTCAAGCTTTTTAAAACTTTTATGTCTGCTTAAAAGTTGTAGTATACATTGAAATAAACAATCAGTTATCAAACTTTGAGAAAAATTTCTTAAAAATCAAAAACTTTTCAGAATGTGCCCCTCTGAAAAATTTTGCAATGTAATTCCACAGTTAAAAATTTTTCCTATAAGTTTCAAAAACGACACTGTTTTCACTTATTTTAGTATGTAGTGTAACTTACAAAGAATCATTCTGAATTTTTTCAAGTCCCTGGAAGAAACAGTTTATTTTAATTTGTGCACCAAGACTGCAAGTAAGATATTAAATCTTTGAAATGTACACTTTTAAGACATGTGTTGATGCACTACATGTTTGAATTTGAAGAAAAGTTTCAATGTTGTACAGTGTGGTTCAAGTAACTTAACAGTCAGATTAAGTGATTTTGGACAAGCCAATTGGGGAAATTTAAGAACAGGTTTTTCCATCAGAATAGAACCGAGTGCTAACAATTGGAGCCTTATAATAGGAAATTCCTACCATAATGAAGGGCGAGCAAAGCCAGTGAACTTTTTCTTTTTCTCTGGAGGCTCTAAGACCCCAGATGGCATCAAGAATTCTACCTTTTAGCGAAAGGGTTTGTCAAGCTGCAGTATCATGGCCAGGACTTTGTTTCAGGTGGGGGGAGGGGGGGTTGGATATGAAATTGTAAGCTAAAGTTCAGTTGTAAGCTAAGTAAAGGGTCCCATTGCAGGAAGAGGGACTGCAGCCCACCTCAGGCTGTGCCCCTGTCAAGCAGTAATATCTACTAACAAATCTAGAGAAGAGCCACAGGGGCACTTAACCAGGGCTGGGGAGTAGCGCGCTACAAGTAGCGAAACTACAGTAGTCGCTACTTTTTTTAGTAGTTTGTAGTGTAGCGCGCTACTTTTTTTAAAAAGTAGTTTGTAGTGTAGCGCGCTACAAAAAATTGTTTGTAGCGCGTTTTGGAAGCTACTTTTGCTGCGTCATCATTTCCGGCGATTGATCTCGTGTGCAAATTCTCTTTCTCATGACACCAAGCATAGAACTGGAACTGAAAGAATACCCAATCCCTCTCCCGACCCTCCCAGGGTATCTATGTGTGCCCCGTGCCCCCCGGGATTCTATGGGGGCACACACCACACGCACACGAGCATGTATTATTTCTATGCTCTCACAGAATTCAAAGGAATTGTGTGAGAGGGGATTCTTGAAATCTGTGGGAAGGACTTGCAGGGGGCAATACAGCTTCGTTTTACAACTTCCTGGTTTACACCAGCCCAGAAAATTACTGAGAAAGGAATGAAAAGGAAAAAAAAACTCCAATTATACCCCTTGAACCTGAACCTATAATGAATTGTCTACTTTGTTTGGTTTTCTAAATTCATTCTCAAACGTGAACTGCTCGCCCATTTATTGTTGTCTTTTTTGGGGGGAGTTACGTTGCGTTCAAATTTTCATTTTAACTTGGTTAATGTGACTTGTAAATATATAATTTTGTGAATAGTGTTTAAGTTTCTATATTCTATGTATGTTTAATTTTATGTTTAAATTTTATTTAATGAATACAATTACCAAAATGGGCCTAAATCAAAGAACCGAAGGTATGTTTAACTTATGTGCATATTTTTTTCTCTTTGTTAAATGTAATATAAAACCAAAAATAATTGAACAGTATGTAACATATTACAAAAATTAGTTTTATGCGTGATTCCCCCCCCCCTCCACGAATCTCGATGAAAGTGAAAGTTTATTTTTGTGATAGTTGTAGTATTTTACGATCTCAAAGAAAACAGCAACAAATAAGAATACGAGTTTTTTTTAAAATATAAGTAACCGGATTATCTAAATACAAATTTAATGATTTTTTGAAAATCGCCTTTTCCCAAAGGGGGACAGGGGGCAAAACGGGTATTTCACAAATTTTTAAAATTGATTTCATATCTCAAATTAAAAAAACAGACAATCACAGGATTTTTGTTTGAAAATATAAAAAAACAGGAAAATCGGAAAAAAAAATGGGTGATTCTTCGAAATTTACCTTGAGGGGATGGAGTCAAAATGAGTTTTTCACATATCCTTCATACCTTACAGGAAAAAAAAAAACAGATATTAAGATTTTTTGTTTTAAAATGTAACAAAATGGAAAACCTAAAAAAAAAATTAAGGATTTTTTAAAGATTGCCACACCAAGGGATGCTGCAGTGGGGGAGGGGGGGGGGCAAAATGTTTTTGACGTATATATTTAACATATCCTTTGTATTAAAAAAAGAACATTCATATGATTTTTTTTAAATACAACAAAAAAGAATATCTAAAAAGAAATTTTAGGAAGGGGAGGGGATATAGCAAGTTGGCAAAACAAAGACAAACAAATGAAGTACTATAAGATTTTTATTTTTATTTTGCTTTAAAATGTAATAAACAAGAACGTCTAATAAATATCAGGATTTTTTTTGTCGCCCTTATGGGGGAGAGGAGGGAGCCAAAACATGTTTTTCAAATATCCTTCATATCTCAAAGAAAAAAAAAGCAGATATTCTTTATTTGTTAATGAAATATTTAGATTAGTTAAAATATGTGTTAATTTTAAAAAAAGTTTTGCTATGTCACTTTCTTGAAACATTCAACTATCAATATACGTCAAAAAATAGTAAGGCTGTCTCAGCCCGCCCCCCCCCCCCCCCACACTCAGAATATACATTTTGTATGGCAAAATTATTGCATACGTAGCTCTAAACGACACATTTAGTGGCGTAAGCTGTCCTCCCTTCGCAAATAAATAAATCATTAGCTTTTAAAATGAAATGTCGTTAATTTAAATATACAAGTACAACGTTGTGCTCTTAACAAAACATAGGAACTAAATTAATTTGGCAAGCCGTTACGTGCAGGGGCGAAGCCTTCAGTCCGCGCACGATGCGCAGATGAGTAGCAGGTTTCTGAAAAATGCGAAGAGTTTTGAACTTTAATTCAGCGTATTTAAAAACCCAATTTTATAAAATTTTCGCAATAGAATAATCTTTTTTTTTGTGCAAAGGTATGGCTTATAAGGTAATTTTATTATTTTCTTGTTTGGTTTCGCAGAGAAACCTCCGTTTATACAAGATTCTTACTGCTGCCATCTTTTGGTCATAAAGGAAATCGTCCCGACCTGAAAAGAGATGCGCTGATAACAGAGCATCTCGTCCGATGACGCGCGCAGTTCCTTGGCCAATCAAATAGCGCGAAAATTTCGGGAGGAATATACGGTGAAAAGTGAGCCAGGTCATCTCTAAAAAGATAGCATCCAACCAGCGTTTTAACACCACTAGGCGACTGAACTGATTGATTGTACAAAAAATATATAAATACGTGTGCATGTGAAAGTTGACACGAACGAATTACAGAACGGCAATGTCTATCTGTGGGATGCGTTTAATTTGGTTTTAAATTAAAATAAATAAAATCATTTTTTTAAATGATTTTTGAAATTAAATCATTTCTTGTCTCTTCTTACTTGAAATTCTTGCGTAATTTCTTTATATAATAAGAAAATGCACTGCTGTTTCATGTAACTTATTCTGAATATAATAAAATTACTTGTTATGTTGAAAATATTTTGATAAATACTTTAATGCAAAAAAAGAAAAAAATAATAAATTTCTATATTAAAAAAAATTTCCTATGCATTTGTAATTTGAATATCTCAAAAAATGGACTATTTGTCTGAGGCTAGAAGACCCATGCTTTAAAAAGAATTCACACATGTAAGAGATTCACCCAAAGTAAAAATCGGATGAGTAATATTTCATTGCTATCGATCGTGAAAGAAATGTTGGCATCCTTAAGACAAAGATTTTTACTACATAATAATCGGAAAATATTCATCCAAAATAAGAATGGATTTTATTTTCAAATAATGGATGAATATTATTCTTTACTGTTTTGATAAGTACAATATCTGTACATATCAAAAATGTCTCATTTCTAATTAATAAATTTCTAAATAAATACTACTAATAATAACTATTTAAGATTATTTTTCATTTTTAATTATTAAATCTCTAAATAAATACAAATAACCATTTAGGATGTGTTTTTTTTTCAAACGTTAGATTATCTTATTTGCTTTGAAGTACATCCAAAATGTTCTTTATTCTTACACCACCTCATTAAAGTATTCGAGTGTAAGACAAATTTACTGTGTTAATGTGTTCGATCTTATGTATGTTGTGTTACATAAAAAATAAATTATAGTCCAATGACAACGTCTAGTATTTCTTTTGAGTTATGTGTTTTTTGAAAATTGAATCAGTAATCAACCGAATCAAATAAGAAATTCAGCTTAGACTAGAATAGGATTTTTTTTTTAAATATTTTTGTACTAAATATTTAACTTAAATGTTGATAAAATATATGAACATAATATTTTTGATTATTTGCATCACACCTTTTGACTATTTGCATCACACCATGATCAAAACTTTCTTTTCGTCGGTCGTTTCATTAGAACTTATAACACAGTGTGTGGATGTGTGCTTGCGCTGGCGGGGAAGAGGGGGATAAATCTGTAAGCAGCGATGACCATGGCATATATTCACGCCTCGCCCCTGGTTACGTGATCTTTCTTCTTGACGCAATGACACCCTCAATTATTGAATCGTTTCTTTATACAACTAGTCCTACCAGTGGCGTATAAATACTTCCTTCAAGGGGGAGGGGGGTGGAGTTATAGACATAACTTTGTGTTAAAATGCGTAATATTTAAGCTAAAAAATGAAAATTTATGGGTATTTTGTTAAAAAAAATTTGACAAAGGGGGTGGGGTGGGTTGAGGGACTGGAAACGATGCAATAATGCCACCGAAAAGGAAAGCCCTCTCAACATCACTTGAATGCTAATGAGGGAGAGCATAGCATTGTTTAGTCCAAGGTTGAAAGAGCCGAACGTCTCTTCCTGAGAAAACTTAAATTTAAAAATGTGAGGTATTACCCAATATTAAACCCGTGTTTTATCTGTCCCCCATCATCCAACGGAGGAGACTCCCCTGGAATGGCCAATTTTGCTTCCGAGGACGGGGGTGTTTGAATGTACCGTCTGGGTACAGCTTTGCTTTGCGCTTGCGATAGCTTTCAAAGAACCCATATTTAACTTGTTCGCTTTCATGTAGAAAAAAAAAAAAGCACAAAAAAGTATGTAATCACCTTGTAAAGTATGTAATCACTTCTGTAATCACCCTGCTGTGTTTATATATATTTTTAATGCTATTTATATTAGAAATAAGGTATTATTTTGTAGATGCAATTAAGTGGATAATTTTTTTTAATTAAGGTAGAAACGTATTAAAAAAAACTCTCAGTTAAACGAGTTTTGACCGAGTTTAACGAGTTTACCACTCAGACATCCAATTATTATTATTATTATTATTATTATTTTACTTTTTTGGTTCTCATGCTTTCGGAGCTCACTTTCCCAATTTATTTTTATCATAGAGGTATTAAAACTGAATTAGTTTTCAACAATACTTCAATAATTAGCAGTAGTTGTCAGTAGCATATATATAGGCTTCCATTTCGAGGGGAGGGGGACGATTCGGAATTTTAAACTTTATTGTTCTAAAGTTAAAAGAAATGTTTCAAAATAGCTCCTTTTTAATAATTGCTTTACATTTTTTGAGGGGGGCCGCCGCCCTCCTCAAACACTCCCCTGGTAGTTGTTTATTAGTGCAATAGTTTTTTTCTAATTAAGATATCAATAGTTTTCTCTAATTAAGATATAAATATCCTTAAATATGAATGTAATGCAAACTGAATCTGTTAGCAAAATTTGTCTCCTAAAAGTAGCGACTACATTTCAAAAGTAGTGTAGCTAACTACATTTTTCAAAAAGTAGTTGTAGTTGTAGTTAGCTACATTTTTCGAAAAGTAGCGGTAGTTGTAGTTCGCTACAAAAAAAAAGTAGTTTTTCCCACCACTGCACTTAACCTTCCCTCCTGAAAGACAATTAAAGTTAGACTATAAAAGGCTGAAACATTTTGTAATTCAATTGAATTTGTGTGAGAGGGAGACAATAGTGCACCCTCAAGAATTATTTTCTGGATCCACCCATGCAGTACAGTACTTTATAAATGGAAGGCCGCTTGCCAGGAATGGACTTATTCAAGGTCAACTGCCAAGTTGTGAGAGTCTGACTATAGTACTTAAGATATAAACGTCTTGTAAATGATGGTTCTTCCATTCCTTTTGTTCATTCTTCTTGGAAGGTTCTATTTACTTTATTCACCAGGCCCTCCTCCCCCCCCCCCCTTCTTTCTTTTCTCTTGTATTTTATTTCTCTTCTTGCTGCGTTTTCTGTATAGTAATTTTTAAAAAATGTATTGTCCTGTTTATTAATAATTTTTTTTAAAAACTGTATTTCATATTTTAGAAAGAGATTTTTTTCAAATTTTCAAGTATATTAGGCAAGTTGGAGTGTTTAGGCTGATTAATTTTATTTTTTACCAACTAGGCGAAAAATTCCAGAGCTGGGGATTGAACTCAGGACTGCCGTTTAACGTACAGTCCAACTTGCCTAATATACTGTATTTAATATTTTTAGAAAGTGATTGTATCAACCTTTCAAGTATATTATGCAATACTAATAAACTGTATTTCTTTTTGTTTGTTGTTGTTCCTTTTTCTATGGTTTTTTTTTTTTTTTTTTTTGGTATGATCTTATTTTGTGGTTTTTTCTTTATTTTATTTTATTTTTTCTTTACTTCTTTTTTCTAACCTCTTTTTTACCCTTTTTTTAATTCTTCATGGTTTGTTGATTTTCTTTTTCCTAATGGCACATGCTGTTTGTTCGCTTTCATTTTGTTCATCTTTCAGTTCCCACTATTCTGTGAGACTGCTTTCAGCTGAAGAAGACTAAATATTTTTTTGGTCTAAATGATCAAACTGATTAAGATAAGTACCTTATTTTGTGTGTTATTTTACTAAGTTTTATTTATATCATCTTTTAACATCGATATTTTGAGTATTTTTTTGCTATTATTGCTCAATGTAAAAATGTCACTATAAATAAATATGGACCTTTCTCTGATTTAGAAAATTTCTGCTCTAGTAGAATTGCTAAAATCATTGAAAAATATATATGTGATATGGTAGCTTCTTTCTTTCTTTCTTTTTTTGTGGAGGGTGGGGGTGGGGGGGGGATTTCTTCGACCAAACAAAATGTACAATAAAACAAACTATTACAATAAATTTTTCAAGGGAGAAGGGGCTAACTAAAAAAATTTGACCTAAACAAAATATACAATAAAGCAAAATGTCAATTTTTTGAAGGGAAAGAAACATAGAAAATTTTTGATTTAAACAAAATGTAAAGTAAAATGTTACCTGAAACTCTGTTTTTGGAAGGGGGTGGGGCTAAAGCCTCCTAGGTCCTTTCTGGATATACCACTACTTACAAATTTTTTGTCCTTATGTCTAACACAATAATGGTTCCCCTCACACTTTACTCTTATCTTTACTAAACTTTTATCAGAGTATTGAAAGTTGTTTACCTAATACTACAGGTTTCCATACTGTGCACCAGAAATTTAATTCATTATAGTTTATTCCAGGGGTACAGGATGTGTCCGAATGCCCGAACGAGATTCGAGGGGAAATTCTTAAGTGCTGGGGAAGCTTCTGTCTCGAGTGTTTTTTTTTTTTTTTTACATTTTTTTAAGAACATTTGATAATAACTATCTCTTCAAAAAAAAAAAAAAAAAAAAAAAAAAAAGCAAGCAATATATAGTCGTTTTAACTAGAATGAAAATTTGGTTCAGTTTATGGAAATTATGTACAAAACAAATTGTCTTCTAGGGAAATATTGGGGCCCTGAACATGTTCTGCACCCCTGGTTTATTTTAGACAACAAAATACCATATTCTTGACATTTATGTAAAACTATTTTTGGAATGATCCTAGCATTCAGTGTGTTGTTTGTTTACCATTCTGTTTTGTTTATCTTTGTAGGTTTCTTGCAGCAATCGTCGGGCAATTA
The DNA here is from genome assembly GCA_038373885.1 of Cheiracanthium punctorium. Lineage (NCBI taxonomy): Eukaryota > Metazoa > Arthropoda > Arachnida > Araneae > Cheiracanthiidae > Cheiracanthium > Cheiracanthium punctorium. Next base: position 71,992 of record JAWZYV010010792.1, on the reverse strand, counting down.
ACTGCCATTGAAGAGCGACTCATCATCGTAAAGGGCTGGGTTGTAAGATTACAGCAGTTAGCTGTCTCAGCAAATTTCATAGCTAGAATGTTTGTTTGGAGTTTGAAATTTTTTCATGTAATGGAATTAAATGTAGTGAAGTATTATTGACTGGTTTATCAGGGATCAATGCAGACAAAATTTGGGTCCATTTCAAGGTCCCTTCATAAAATTACGATCTATTAAATTGGACCCTTTACAAAATTACAATCAATTAAAACAGCAATCGCAAAATTTAATCAATTGAAAAGGCCCCTTCACAAAATTATAATCAATTAAAATGCCCCTCATAGAAATACACTCAATTGCAACAGAGCTCTTCATTGCCAATTGATATTTTACTGTTCATTTTAATTTATTTTGTAAATTATTTTAAGAAAAAAAGTGACTATTACAAAAATTGGTATAACAATTTGCAAAAATAATTGAAATTCACAAAAATGGAAATCTGGAAAAAATTTCTGGATTGACCCTTGTTTATATAAGTTGGTTTGATGGCAAATGTGGTTTGAACATGAAGTTAAATATAAGGAAGTGTTAATGATGAGTGTGTTGATTTTGGTGAGGGAAGGGGGAAGAAATAGTGGGTTATAGCAATACATTAAGCCGATGAAGATGAAGGGGGAGGAATGAGGTAATAGTGAAGACAAAGTAAGTTCCACAGGCATTGATGATGGCATAATGGATGTTTCTGGACTATTGAGTAAAAAAATGAAATGAAAAAATTATAGTATGTGCTTTTGTTTAATGTAATCAAAGCTGTCAGTAGTTGGATTCACCAAAGTTTTTTTTAGTGAAAAACAGACCACTGTTTGCTCATTTCAGATTAGCTGTAGAGCAAGTTGCTACATTCGCCGAATTTTTTTAGGTGAAAAATGGACCACTGGTTGACTTAGTTTGATGCTTTTTTCTGTCTTTGTTAGCATAATTTATGGATAATTTCATCTTGTTTCTTAAACTTATTTGTATTTGCTTTGTCGATCTGCAAAATGGTTAGTGATGGCTTTATCGGCGTGTTTACATGAGGAGCAGAGGTCGATCCAGGAATTTTTTCCCAGGGTCCCATTTTTGTGAATTTTCATACTACTTTTAATAAAAGTAGCCTTTTTTTTTTTTTTTTTTTAACAATTGACAAAACAGATAAAATGTAGGGTAAAAAGCCAATGAATGGCTGCTTTATTAAATTGTATTTTTGTCAATGAGCTGTTTCAATCGATTGTATTTTTGTGAAGTGGCACAAAATGTCCAATTTTCGTTTGCATCAATCTCTGGGGACAGTACCTGCAACTAAGAAATTACCCTATTTTCATAGAGCATTCAACAGTTAATTGGTTTATAAATTTATTTAAAAAATAGAAATTCCAGTGATTTAAATGTGAAAAAGAATTTGGTAATAATTTTATATAGAATCATCCAAATTTTCTTTATGCAATATAAAAAATGATAACCTAGCTGTATCTTTCTTTTTAATCTTTTGAGACCTGATAATAATTTCTCTCCAGCAAATATGTGTGAATATTTTTTATAAAAATAGAAATAAAAATTGAAATAAATTAATAAAAGAACCCGATTACTAAATTTACATAAAACATACAAAACTGTTTTCATTTTAACTTAAAGTTATTGATACAGTGAAGCATCATTTATACGTTTCTCGTTTATACACTTCTCTGAAATTGAAAACTTCATTTATACATTTTTTTTTTAGAAATAAAGAAGCGAGAAACTGTGTGATGCAAATTTTTAACAAGCTTTGACAGGTTTTAGTTTTATGCAAGAATATCATTTAAATTGCTGGATATTAGCTAAGTTAAACAGGCACTTTTAACTATGTACAATCAACTTTATTTTGTGCATTCCCACACAGCCATACAGCCGAAAATTACAAAATATTTTGTAAATGCGGAATAAATATGAATAAGAGTACTAGGTGTACATTAAATTCAGAATGAAACTTAGTAGTGCATGAAAATAAAATACACGTATTGTGTATTTTATTTTCATGCAGTAATATAAGGTGCAGTATTTTAATTTAAACCTGGCTTTTTATTGTTTGCTATTATGAAAATGCACGTACTTTTGAGAATTTCATTTACACACTTTTTTCATTTATACGTTTTTTCCCCTAGTCCCTTGAAAAATTTTTAAACGGTGCTTCACTGTTTATACTTAGTAATATTCTTTCAAAATTTGTGTTCTCAAATCCTGGAACCTGGCCCGGAAAGGGTTGATATATATTAAAATTTTAATTATTAATTCAGAGACAAGATATAATTAATTGGTACTTACTTATTATCCTGGCGGTCCAGCAAGATGAGCGATTTTTTTGCCAAGAGAAATGCTGGCCATATGAAATTATTAATGGTTTTGAATACAACTGGCAACAGTTATACAACTTATTTGACTGAAAAATAGTTTTGCGGGAATGACTGCCAGGATAATACGAAAGTACCAATTAATTTCATTGCACATATATGTAACTTTTCTATTTTGTGGTATTTATCTATTAATCAGGTGATATAATTAAATTTTAACAGTCTGTGCATCACAGTGGAACCAGACCTGCATTCTCAGGCATTTATTACATAGCCAGAGAATTATCATTACATATTCTGATGCTTGTTACATTAGTAATTATGTTTAATATTATATTTGTCATAGTATGATTACATACTATTTTTAAATATGATGGATTTTACTGAAAATATAATGACAAAAATCTTAATTTTAAAAATCAAAAATACTAAGACTGGTAGAAAACAAAGTTTACTACTTTTCATAAAAGCAACAGAATGGAATTATGATTTATAGCTTCATTAATGATAATATTAAATTGAAATTGAACTTTTAAAATTTTGAAGAAATTAAATGCTTATAAATCAAATTATTATCCAGATATTTCTTTTAAAAATGCAACAAATAAAACTTAAAAAAAAAAGCATTTCACCAAAAAAAAAAAGTGCATTTTTTTAAAACTAAGAACGCTACTCTGGTTGGGGGGGATGGAAATGGGGAACTCCCTGGGCAGCAAATCTGACAACCTAATCACGATTGATAAATTGTTTTTTTATAACACAAAACTTGATCTTTAAAAAACAGTATAGCATCTGAAAAGGTGTGATTAGAAGGGGGGGGGGAGGATGTTAGAAAACCTTTTGATCCATTTTCAGTACAATTACAATAAAACCTATCTCTAAACAGGATTTTGGACCCACCCACAAACCCAAAAAAAACCAATAAAACCCACAGAGAAGTGGTTTTTTTGGGGTTTTATTAAAAATTATCAAAATTTTCCTTTCTTTCATTTAAATCATTTGTTATTTGACATTAAATACATATAATATTACCTACATAACTTAGTGCATTATATTAGATAAATATAAATATGCCAGTTTAATTTTTTATAATTATTTTTCCAACTTCAACATAAAGAATAATAACCTTTTTAAAAATAATACCTTGAGCCAATTCTATCTGCAATATTTGTTTTGAAATGAACAGGTGTAGAATACAGGCAGGGATAACTTAGCAGTTTATCTCTTTAATAAATAAGTTTTTAAATACGAATGAAATATGTAATTATCAGTATAGTGACAAACAAAAAAAAAAAAAATCCTTTCCTAGATAAGAGAAAAATGGGACATGTCTGTCTCTTACAGCTTACAAGCATGCATCTCAAGAATGAATTCAGGTTCGGGAAACCATCCTGTATTCTATTAGTTGCTGCATTACTTTAGTACTTTTAGTACTGAGAAATATAAATCTGATTCATTACACATTGTTTATAACAATGTGTAATCTATATCATTAATGTGTAATTATTTAATATCACACATATTAATTCTAGATTTTTTAAAGTAAAAAGGAATATATATTCAAAGCAAAAATGAATAACTATAAAGAAAATTATTAAATAAATAGTAGTTCTGCAGTAAGTTGGCCTGCAAAAGCTTTACTGACTATAGAAAATATAACTATGACTTAAAAAGCATAAAATTAAAAAAAAAAATTAAAAAGCTCATAAATTTAAAAGTAATAGAAAACAGCCAATCAAAAACAACATATTTTTCTATGTTAACAATAATATACTTTTATCTATGGTCATAAAACAAATTAGGAGCCCTTTATAAACATCAGCAGAAAAAGATAGTACTGCATTAAAGTTGAAATTATTTTTACATTTTAATTAATTATTACTTTGTAATGAAAGTTTTCTTTTACACTAAAATTATTCTGTTTGAAATAAAACCATAAAATTTAAATCCAAAAAGTGTTATACTATAAAAAGATCTTAATAAAACCCAAAAATACCCAATAAAACCCACCCGGGTTGGGTTTAAAAAAAAAAAAAAAAAAAGGGTTTTTTAAAACCCTGTCTCTAAAGCATAAGGATATCATATTCCTAAAATGTAGTTTTTGTTGTAAATGTAAATCAGCTTTTTAATGAATAAATGAGACCAACTATTCATCAGGTGTAATTAATGGTGAAGTTGCTTGAATTTGAATATCTATTGTCGTATTCAATGAAAATTTCAACTTGTTACTTTCAAGATAAGCTTTCAAACACAACTTTGCAATAAAGCCAAGACAGTGTAGGTCTTATGCTACCTTAGTTTACGCAATAAATTAAGGCAATTATATGCCTTATATACACTGCGTGACATTGAAAATGCAACACCAAGAAGAAGTGGTCAGAAAATTATGCAAATTTCAGGCTAAATGCACCTTGCTGAGTTATGCTAATGATGTAAAATTGGCAGCTTGCCAATGCATGTGGAAAAAGATATAAGGGAAGAAACCGGTAGAGTGGACAATTTTTGTGAAAGTATTGCTGCTAGAGAAATTGTCGTAGAAATTTTATTCTTTACAACCACTCTGGAGGACACGTGTAACCCAGACCGCCGTCAACGCAGGCAGTTCCAGCAGACCGACGATTTTATGAGGGGCATGGTGATCAGACTGAGAATCACAGGTTGGTCCATTCAGCAAATCTCGATAGACACACACCTGGATGTGTCCACTATACACCAGCTGTGGCGAAGATGGTTGGAACAAGGAAATGTGCCACATTTAAGGGTTGCCAGTGCAGCCAGAGTGACGTCAGCACACGTGGATCGATGCATCCACCAACAAGCGGTGACTGCCCGCAAGCTACTTCAACCTCCATTCTGTGACATGTTCAAGACACCTTGGATGTTCCTATATCAACCAGAACCCTTTCCTGTCGATTGGTTGCTAGTGGCCTGTACTCATGACATCCGTTAAGAAGACTGCCATTGGCTCCACAACATAGATGCCAACAACTGCAATGGGGCCAGGCTAGAGCAATATGAATAGAATGGCACAGGATCGGTTTCTCAGACGAGTCATGCTTCTGTTTCTCCAGTGATAGTCGCTGCGTACGAGTGTGGCATCGACGTGGAAACAGGTCCTATCCGCCAGCAATTTTAGAATGCCCTCCCGTGTGACATTGTGGCAACATGGTTTGGGGAGCAATTGCATATGACTCCAGGTCAACTCTATTTCGTATTCACTATCACGGCTCAACGATATGTGGATGATGTGCTGCGGCCAGTGACACTCCCCTACCTTCAAACGGTTCCCATTGCCCTGTATCCGCAGGGGACTATATTCCGTATACGGTGCTGTTTACATTTTGATGTTTTGTTTACAAATTGATTTGGCGTTGGCTCTGGCGCCGTCATGGGCGATGCTCAGCTGGAGTGAAGTACCCTGCCGGTGATTGTTTAGACTAGTAACCAAAGAGAAACACGGGGTGTTTTGAAGTATGGGATTTTCATTTAGTGCTAACTGAATGACGATAGTTGTTTGTTTGTGGCTGGTGATAGAGTGGATTAAGTTAATGTTTGATTTTCCTTGTGGTTTTGATTCTGTTTTAAGGACTCTTTATCGTAGGTTAGTAAGCGTATCGGGGAATTTTGTCGTCAGTATTTATGTGTGGAATATGTTTTTTATGTTTTGAAAGGAAAAGGAACGTTCTTTTGTGTGTGTTTGATAGAAATATGGTGTGACTATAGAGCTAAATAAAAGAAAGCATGCTGGCGTTACGTTATAAGCCGGTGGGTGTTGGGGACATTTCTGAGCGGTTATTTAAAAAAAAAAAAAGGTAAAGGTAAGTGCTCTTTTTTAACGAATCTTTGCAATGTTTAAGGTTTTTAATGTGAATTTTAAATTGATATTCGATGTGTTTTATGTTTTCGTAAGTGCTATTTACGTGCTATTCTAATCATACTGACTTTATAAGAGGTGTACAACTAGGTTGTTTAATCTACCGATGTTTTTTTGAGTTGAAAACGGGCCAGTGTTTGCCCAGTTTACATTAGCTGTACAACTAGGTTGCTTAATTCACTGTTGTTTTTTTAGTTAAAAACGGTCCACTGGTTGCGTAGTTTACATAGCTGTACAACTAGGTTGCTGAATCCACTGAAGTTTTTTTAGTTAAAGACGGTCCACTGGTTGCATAGTTTACATAGCTGCACAGCTAGGTTGCTGAATCTACTGAGGTTTTTTTTAGTTAAAAACGGACCACTGGTTGCCTAGTTTAGATAGCTGCACAGCTAGGTTGCTGAATCCACTGAGGTTTTTTTAGTTAAAAATGGGCCACTGGTTGCCTAGTTTAGATAGCTGTACAACTAGGTTGCTGAATCCACTGAGGTTTTTTTAGTTAAAAACGGACCACTGGTTGCCTAGTTTAGATAGCTGTACAACTAGGTTGCTGAATCCACTGAGGTTTTTTTAGTTAAAAGCGGTCCACTGGTTGCTCATTTTTAGATAGCTGTACCTAAACTAGGTTGCTGAATCCACTGAGGTTTTTTTGTTAAAAACGGACACTGGTTGCCTAGGTTAGATAGCTGTACAACTGTTGCTGATCCACTGAGGTTTTTTTTTTTAATGTGCTGATCGTGGAAAATGGTTGGCGACAGTCGCTGGAGCTTGGCGGCTGCCAAGCTCTAGCAATTGTCGCCATGTTTACATGGGGTGTGCACCGGCTTGTATGATTTTACCTCAGCAGGATAATGCTCGACTGCACACTGCTTGCATCAGCCAACGTGTTCTTCTGCAAGGTGTACAGACGCTTCCCTGACTACCGCACTCTCCTGATCTGTCGCCAATCGAACACATTTGGGATGTGATTGAATGCCATTGTCAGACCCTGCCACTAGCCCATTCAGAAGACGAACTGTGGCATATGGTTGACAGGGAATGGAGAAACATTTCTCAGGATGCCATCCGTACTCTCATTGACTCAGTACCTAGACATGTTGCTTCGTGTATCGCTGTCCACAGTGGTCCGACAACCTACTAAGACAATGCTGCTCTCCCTCTGTATTATGCATATCATTTTGAAATAAAGATCACTCTTTATATTCACTGCTGTCTCTCTCTGTTTGCCGAGTTTCAACACTTTCTGGCCACTCCTTATGTCTGCTGCATTTTCAATGTTGGGCAGTGTACATATAAAAAGCTATTTTTTTTTAAATTTAAATTAATATTAACTGGTATGCTTTATTCCTCAAATACTACAAGTGAGAAATTTATCAAATTTAATAATTTTAAATAGCTGGCACAGTAGCACAACCAGGATTTTAGTTTGGGGGAGGCTACAAATACCGTTGAACTCTGTTATAGTGTCTTCATTTGCAAATGAAGAAACTCTCTTACAAAATGTCAAAATAGTTTGTTTCACTGGCTCATGGAATCCTAGTTTACTATTAAGGTAACTATGCCATAGATGATTATCTGGTCTTTTCATTGCTGTAATAATCAAGTTCAACTGTTTATCATGTACTATTTGTAAGTAATAATTAAATATCCACTATATAGCAAAAAATACTTCTAAAACAATGAATAAAATATTTTTTTTCGAAACTAAATGGCAAATCCTATTTTTAAGAGATTTTCACTCGGATTTCTTAATCTTTAGTGGAGGATTTAGCCCCTATATCCCACTCCATTTGAAAAACCAATGGCTGGTAAGTATTAGTACAGACTAAAGGCAATATTAAAAGCATGATAAACGCAGCATTGATCGAAACATAATTTAAAGATACATATCGAAAATATGTATCTTTAAACTGCGACATAATGTACTTACTCAACCAAAATTAATCAACATCAATACAATATTGTGTAAAAAAACAAAACGGTTGTTTCTCTTGTTTAATACGTCACATATAGACCATTAGAAATTCTTGATTTCGACGAAATAGGATCCAGTTCACCTTAATAAGAAAAAATATCTATAACTACTCCGATATATCGGCTACAAATAGTATTACACGTCACAACAGGGATTTTTTTTAACTGCCGTCAATAGTGTAATTTATTCGTATTGACGATTTCAAACACATGTTTCCAAAACATACTCTAATATCATAAAATATTTACACAATAGGTTAAAGCAGAAATACTTTATAACAATACTACGAAGCAAATTCCTTTTCCATTTTGAAACAAACTGCGGTATTTTGAAATATGAGAAGATATTAGCTAGAGGATAAAAATAACTACATGTTACCCCAAATTTTAACAAAAATTACGAAATACTTAGGCTTAAACTACCCCATTCTGTCAAAACATACCTGTACTGCTACAATTTGGGTATTTTCCTTTATGTCGCTGGGTATCATACCGAGATGTAATATTTACATACTATAAAGAAAGTTGCTATGTGCCATCATCAAGAAAAACAACGATAACAACATCATTCGTAAAACGTCCATTGAGTTTTTAGGTATGTGATCAGTGGTTATGGTCCGGACTTTCCTCTCCAGATGCTTCCCAAGCCATCCAAAACAAAAAGTAAATAAACCGGTCAACAAACGCAGATTGAATATGCCGACAGGTTCTCTCAGAAAATTTCCAGTTTGAAGCAGTGAGCATGTAAAGTGACTAGAAATAGCAGGGAAGCAAAGACTCTAATTGGCTAGCAGGACATGACGTAGCAAAACATAGTAACTAAGTCGTCCGACAGCCTGACCTCTCATTCTAGTTCAGAATCATTTTATTTTATAATTAAATAGTTGTATACCCGTTCTTTGCAAGGCAAGAAGAGAACATTTTCTTAAAATGTGATCATAACTTAAGGTGACCAGATTTTTGTAGTCAGAATCGGGAACATGTCCCCGATTCTGACAACAAAACTGGGGACATTTATAGTTAATCCACTAATTAAGAGTAATTTAATTGAAAAACAATGCAATTAAAAATTTGTCCCCAGTTCCATTTTTACATTCTGGGGACATTTGAAAAACGTCCTGAAAATGGGGACTGTCCCCGGAAAATGGGGACATTTGGATCATAGAGCATTTCGACGTGACGTATCTCTGACGTCAGCTGAGTGACAGCTTCGCGCATCGTTCTGCGCATGTTATTTCTTTACCTAAATGTATTATTTAGCAATCTCAGTAATCCGTATAAACTACGTGGCCAAACGTCCCCATTTTCCGGGAACAGTCCCCAATTTCAGGACGTTTTTCAAATTGTCCCTAAAATGTAGGACAGGAAATGGGGACAATTTTTAATTATTGCATTGTTTTTAAATTAAATAATTACTGCTAATTATTTCATTAATTTTAAATATCCCCCAGTTTTCTTTCAAAATCGGGGACATGTCCCCGATTCTATGGTCGAGTTCGTAAACGTCCGTCCGTTTGTACTAAGTAAACCGTTGGAAATACTCAACAAACCTGTTTAGTGCAGTTAGTTGCAGTTGGCGTTTCCGAACGCCTTCGGTTTATTTAGTTTCGTTGCCTGGGTGATGTAAACAAACAAGACGTCTGTAGCTGTGTATTATAAAAAATGTAAATTACGCCAGAAATAGATGTTTTAATAAAAACTGAATGAATATTTCTAAATTTTAGTGCTGTTTATTATTTCATTCTTTCGTTATATACATAAGTAATTTAGTCCGTATTTTATGTAATTATTTATGTAGACGATAAGGACCTTAAAATGCTTATTTTGATATGTAATTACGAATATTTTATTTTATTTATTATATTTTAGAAAAACTTACAGTGAATAAAATTAAGTTGAGCATAATTTTAATAAAATATTCATGGCCGTGGTAACCCGATAGGAAGTGTAGAACTCTCGGTTACCGAATTCAGGTTTGAATTCGAATCATGGATGACCAAAAACCACCTTCGGAAAAAACACTCAATATACTGGTGTTAAATGTTAAAATAGATAAAAACTTTGTGAAGAAACACCCCTAGTATAAGGTGACCAAACGTCCCCATTTTCCGGGGACAGTCCCCATTTTCAGGAAGTTTTTCAAATTGTCCTCAGAATGTTTCAAATTGCCCTCAGAATAACGGAAACTTCATTAAAATGAGCAACTCTTTTGAAACCTCCTTAATTTAAACAGCAAGAAGAGAAATCATTTAATTTTTAAAAGTTGTCCAAGAAATATGAAAGTTAAAATCACGCTAAAATTCCTATACAATTTGCAATATTGTTTTTTAATTATTAATTTTGAATGTTGTTGCTACTTACATACATTGGTAAAAAGTGAAATTAATTTGTTACCAATCGAATAATTTGACTATTATTAAGGTAAAATCATATAAGCCGGTGCGCACCCCATGTAAACATGGCGACAGTCGCTGGAGCTTGGCGGCCGCCAAGCTCCAGCGACTGTCGCCAACCATTTTCCACTATCAGCACATTAAAATTGCACATATATTCCACTAAAAATGAGCAACCAGTGGACCGTTTTTAACTAAAAAAACCTCAGTGGATTCAGCAACCTAGTTGTACAGCTATCTAAACTAGGCAACCAGTGGCCCGTTTTTAACTAAAAAAACCTCAGTGGATTCAGCAACCTAGCTGTACAGCTATGTAAACTATGCAACCAGTGGACCGTTTTTAACTAAAAAAACCTCAGTGGATTCAGCAACCTAGTTGTACAGCTATGTAAACTATGCAACCAGTGGACCGTTTTTTACTAAAAAAACCTCAGTGGATTCAGCAACCTAGTTGTACAGCTATGTAAACTATGCAACCAGTGGACCGTTTTTAACTAAAAAAACCTCAGTGGATTCAGCAACCTAGTTGTACAGCTATGTAAACTACGCAACCAGTGGACCGTTTTTAACTAAAAAAAAAAAAAAACAACAGTGAACTAAGCAACCTAGTTGTACAGCTAATGTAAACTGGGCAAACACTGGCCCGTTTTCAACTCAAAAAAACATCGGTGGATTAAACAACCTAGTTGTACACCTCTTATAAAGTCAGTATGATTAGAATAGCACGTAAATAGCACTTACGAAAACATAAAAACTTCAAATATCAATTTAAAATTCACATTAAAAACCTTAAACATTGCAAAGATTCGTTAAAAAAGAGCACTTACCTCTATTTTTTTTAAATAACCGCTCAGAAATGTCCCCAACACCCACCGGCTTATAGCGTACTATTTTGCTAACAAACACACACAAATTCTTTTCTTATATTAACATAACACATTTCATTCCCTTCCATCAATAACGCAAACAATTTCAAATTCCAAACCTGACGAAACACGTATTCTTTATGGTTGCCAGTCACAACTACCACCGGCAGTTGGCGGTGCATCGCTCACTCTCGCGTCAGATTGTTCGCCAAAGATTTGTAAACAAAACATTGATATGTAAACAAAGCACCGTATACGGAATATAGTCCATTATTAATAATAGCTGAACAGCACTTTGTCAAAATCACCGAAGTTTCAATCTGTGACTAAAATAACCGCTACTTCAATCATTGGCTTACACATGATAAGTCTGGATGGTCTTGTGGTAGCGTGCTAGGCTTTGCTTCTGCAAGCTCAGGGTTCGGGTCTGGCGGAGGAAGAATTTTTTTTTCCCCAGAAAAACGGAAAGTTAGCATCCAAAAAAAGAGAAAACATAATAAACGGAAAGGACATTTTTTGAAAATTTTGCTGCCAGTCATTTATTTTTTATTAACTAATATATTTTAAACAGTTTATCGGTTTCTCATCGGTTCCTTTTAGTTATTTCATCGGAGTCATCGGGAAACGATGATCGGCTTTATGGGCCTCCAAGCGGACATTTTGTACCAGTTGCTGATGAGATTTCCTCTTTTTTGGATGAAAAGCCGTGATCGGCCATTGCTTCTTCTCCTCGGGTTAAACTCACCCGCCTCTCATCGACCGATGGATTATTGCTACTAGGGACACATAAAATGTTACTTATAAGAAGATACGATCGTTTCGACTGAGAATTTTTTCAGTCTTCCGCAGTCAAAGCTCTTTGTCTCACAAAATAGAGGGAACTGAAAAAGATAAACAAACAAGCATGTTGCCCTGTTTTGTGAGATGAAGGGCTTTGACTGAGGAAAACTGAAAAAAAATTTCAGTCGAAACGATCGTATCTTTTTATAAGTAACATTTCATGTGTGTTTCTCACAAAGTTTTTATTTATTTCAAAAACCACCTTCTTCATGCAGCGGACGAACGTGCACGTTGAATCTGTGGGGCCATATGTCCCCCCGCTTTATAGATAGGAGAAACGTGCGAATCCGGGAATGGCCCCTGAATCTGATGATCTAAATTTTGGGGAACAGTCAACATCCATGCTCAGGATATCCCAAGGGTGGGATTAAAGAGGGGAGGAAAGGGGCGACCCTCCCCCCCCCTTAAGAGTAAAGAAATTGGTGTAAAATATCCTATTTTACTTCTATAAAATGTATGTATATGTCAATATTTAAACTAACCACCACCCCCCTTAAGAGTAAAGAAATTGGTGTAAAATATCCTATTTTACTTCTATAAAATGTATGTATATGTCAATATTTAAACTAACCACCCCCCCCCCCTTTACAAAATTGCATTAATCCACCATTGGGGGATCCTGGAGGCTGTTTTTGTTTATAGGTTCAAAGAGTTCAGTCTGGTTCAAAAACAGGTCCCGTCACCCGACGGGACCCGACTTAACCGAAGAGTTTTCCTTGGTTTTCTCCAAAACTTCACATTAATACGGGTTAGGATCCCTTAAAAAGTCTCCCACGGAGGGCAATCCCCCCCCCCTCTTCGGGCTAGAGTCCTCGTACAGATAACACTGGGGAACAGCAATTTTGCTCTCTTAGAACTGTGACTTGTTTTTGAATCACTTTTGTCCCCTGAATCCAAAAGTAACTGTAGTTTTTGTATGTCGCGTCAACTTTTTAAGATACAGGGTACCCCCAAAATGTGCATAAAAAGAAAGATAAGGGAAAAGTTTTCAAATATATAGTTACTTCAAATTAAATTGTATTAATACAAATAAAAAAATTTATTTTCCAAGTGGTAAACATATTAAGGGAAAAATTTTCGTTTGTAGCTTTTTCTGGAATGCTTAATCTGTGCAGATTCTCGCTTTATGCTCCCACAATAGTCAGCCATCATATGTACTTCCCATCTTTCTTGAGAGCATGATTCCATGATCTTCAAATCTTGGTAAAATCGCCCTTCTTGCTCATCACTGACTGCACCAAGATTTTTCGGGAAGTCAGCAAGATGGCTATGTAAAAAATGCAACTTGATGCTCATGTTGCAACCAAGCATTTTGGAGCTCTCCAAGAGCTGTTGGACAATTTCGGTGTAATTCTGTGCTCGTGTATCTCCAAGAAAGTCTTTGACAGTGTTTTTTTAATGCCAACCAAGCATTCTTTTGAAGTTCTGTCATTGTTCTGATGAAATGCACATCTTTAAGAAGCTGGCGAATCTGTGGACCATCAAACACACTGACTTTTATATTTTCAAATGACAGGTTAGGAAATGCTGAAATGAGATACTTGAAACAGTCTCCTTCAAATGACAAAGCTTAAACAAATTACTTCACGAGACCCAGTTTTATATGCAGAGGAGAAATATTATGTTCTTTCTGTCGACAAGTGGCTGATGAAGAATGTTTGGATCACCAGGTTTCAGGTCATACCTTGGCGGCCATTTCGACTGCACCCAATGCTACTCATGAGCTCTACTGTTCCGCACAAAAAACAGGGATACTTGGTATATCCACGTTGTTGGCTAAAGAGGAAACAATCCATTTTAAGATCAACACAGATGATCCATTGGTGCATGTGATATTGCAACAAATCAACGACTCTCTTTATGTCTTCATATTCCTCATGAAAATATGGTAAATGGCCCGTTGGGACTGCACCAAATAAATATCCGTTATGGAGGAGTACACATTTTAAGCTCCGCTTTGAGCTATCGATGAACAATCGCCATTCATTTGTGTTATAGGCTGAAATTCCCAACTTTTTCATTAAACCATGTACGTTATGTCAATATACAAACCCATCATCACTTCGAAAGTATTGCAGAAATGCACTTTCTCGTGATCGGAAGTAGGATACTTCCTTTTCAAGCAAATTTTTTTCGTGCAGTCTTGATGCTAACAGTTCTGAAGCGTTTTTGGATAGCCTCAAAACTCATGCCAAATCATTCAACTCTTGCTGCTCTTCAATTTCAAAATCTTCATCATTGGGGTCACTTCCCAGATAGCACAAACATGTCCAGAACACGCCTAGAAGACGTCATATAGACAGGCTGACATGTCCATTAAACATCCAGGATTCGTCCAATTTACGTCAATATGGCACTATAGGACGCCCATATGACGTCTTATAGACATGCATATGGACGTAATAATGGACGTGATAATGGATTGATTAATAGTTGAGTATAAAACAGTATTCAAGCTAAATGGAAATAAAAAGAAATTTAGATAGCAGTTTCATTTTAACAATACAGTAATGCTTCAGAAAAATCATACTAATAATTGAACAAAATTAACTTTACCTGAACATTTAATAAATAAAAAACTTTTGTGCATTGACGTAAATTGGCATGTAACATTGGGGGAACAAAATGTCCCCTATTGTAGAAAATACTATTTTCAAATAGGCAATATCTTTATTGTCTTGAATTTTAGGGGTACCAATTCCCCCCTCCTTGACATTAGTAAATTACGCTAATGCTTTCATTGTTATTGTATCAACAAACATTCATTCTAAAATTCATTAAATTTTTCTTTGTAGAGATAAATGTGAATAAATTTCAAGAATTATTGTTTGCGAAACTAATATTGCGATGTAGGTCTAGGTGATGAACATAAAGCATTCATTATGAATTATTTAAAAGGTTATAATGTTTATTCTTCGACTGATTACACATTAAACATACAGCATTGAGACATAAAGGAGTCCTAGAAGAAAAAGAAAATAAAGGACAATAAAAAGAAAAGTAAAACCTCTCTTAAGCAAACCTATCAGATGTTGGAAACATGTTTTACATGAAAATAATTCCAGATATTATGAATAGCTGGCCTACTAATTAAATTTACATTCATTGAAAACCTACTTCCAGCAAGGAGCTCTCATAATTCAAGAGAGGCTTTCCCATAACATAAATTTAAAATAGTTGTAACTGAGAGTGAGTCTCATCACGCAGCTAAAATGTATAATCTAAATATAGAAGCGAAGGCAATTTAATTTTTTTAAAACATCTATTTGATTTTGCATCCTTAAAAAAAAAAACACTTGTGTGTAACTTAAACATTCTATACCGGACTCACATTACCCTTCCAGAAAACTGCATCAGTTAAAATGAAATAGAGTCCTGCAATGTTTTATTAAAATTGAGTGAATTTTTGAAATGATAGAAAAAATTTATTGATGTCGAAGAGTGAAAAGTTTCATTTAAAAATCTATAAAAATCTGCGATTTTTTGAAGAACCAATCATTAGAGACATTTGTAAAGATCACTACAGTATTAAAATTAAGTTAACCACTCTAACTATAAAGCACTAAAGGATAAATATTTCTGAAAAACGAAATTTGCATGCTAATGTGACCAGCTGCACACTTAATGTCGCCAACTAGCACACTGTATGTACCGAATTTCTATTGTTTTAAAAAATGAAGGATTTTGATTATGACTATGTAGTTAAGAGATGCAAAAGAGTGCCTGAGATGAGAAGCTGAATGTTAGTCAAATATAAATCATGTTAGCTATTATGTATTTCTGAACATACATAAATTAATAATTTTTCCTTACTCGAATTCACAAGTTTTATATATGATAAAGTGGCCGCTAAACAAATGGCCACCAGATAAGAAATAGGAAAATATGTACCGAATAGAAAATATGTACCGAATACAGACAAAAAGTTATAAACTATTTGTCTGACATTTTTAAAATTAAGAACCCTTTTGGTGGACATTTGTCCAACATTTCTAACAATTTGTGTAAAATTTAAGACTATTTAAACCATTTAAAAAGTATACACTGTGAAAACAGTACAACATAGAGTCTTTGAGATAAGGTTCACTAGATAAGGTTTTTGAAAGGTAAAACACAATTTTAACATGTAACTGCATAAAAAAAACTAATATTATAAGAAGTAAGGTAGTCCTTTCTAAAAAAAAATTAAATGCAATGTGAGAAAAATATTACCTGCGCATTGCAACTATTACATAACACAAATTTAAATAAACAATGCTACTCAATTGATTAAACAAGTTCCAAAATCCATGTCACATTAATGAAATAAACAAAGAATATACTAGTAAAATGTATCATGCATTTTTTACTGCAATTTAACATAAGCAGGTAAAATCAAGTATAATTAAATAAATATCATCTTTATTAACTATAGATATTAAATATTTTGAACCTGAAAACTTACATTTTTGAAGATTACAGGAATAGCACCTAGCTGAAGCAGAATGACTTTCCCCTGCGCCAGAAGAGGGCGCTTTTGAACTCTAATCCTTTTCTTGCCTTTCAGATGCAGCGAAGGCTTCCGTGACTGACGTGAAAAAGGGGTTCTCCCCCTCTGATAACAAAATCTAAATGTCTTTTGTAAATGTTGTGTAGTGTAAGATGTGTTTATTTAATCCAGAAATAAATTGTATTCGTCTTTTAGACACTCACTTGATTCACTGAGATAGCAGCAGGAAACAGGAAATCAAAAGAAAAGCTACCAGGGCAGGTAGGCTAGATCTTTTTTGAACTGTATTTTCTTATCTATATCAGAACTGATATTCGAAAGAAATACAGTATAACAATTGTTTCATTTGGTGCCGAAAACCCTCGATTTTTCCTGCTGATTGTTTGTAATTGTTAAGTGAAAAAAAAAATGACGTCAGAAGTGACGAATAAATTGAAAACACAAAGAGGTGGCTTGAGAACAAGCCTCACGAAACTGACTCCTAAAATCGACGAAGCCTTGGCAAAATTAGATGAGGAATATTTAGAAATTGCTCTCGCTCAGTTGTCAGAAAAGGAAAAACAAATAATTGAGCTCGATAAGTTAATCATAGACGAAATCGAAGACTGTAAACAAATCCCAGCCGAAGTTGAATCAGCTCAAGAATATCGAGATAAAATCATCATGTATAAAATTAAAATTGAAAAAGTTCTAAAAAAATGCACGAATCAAGAAACAAAAAATGCTAGCGCCGATATTTCAAATACAATTACTAACGACCCATCTCTAAATTCAAATGTTCCAATTAAGATTAAATTACCCAAAATTAACATCGAAAAGTTTGACGGCAATCCTGAGAATTTCCAAGAATTTTGGTCTCAGTTCAAAAACGCGATACACGAAAATCAAAATCTCAATAAAATAGACAAATTTACATACTTAAAAAGCTTATTAAAATCAAAAGCTCAAATCGCGATACAGGGATTATCGTTGTCAGACAAAAATTATGATATTGCTGTTAAAATTCTTGAAGACCGATATGGCAAAAAGGAAATTTTGATTAGGTCTCACATAAATAATTTACTAAATTTGTCACCTATTCGTAATGCATCAAATATAAAAGACCTGCGCGAATTGTACGATACATGTGAAATTCAAATACGTAGTTTAGAATCGCTTGGTATTGAGCTAGATAGTTATGGTAATTTACTTTTTCCTATCATAACTAAATTAATTCCCGATAGCTTAATTTTGAACTACAACCGCGAATATAAAAACGAAACAGACTCTTGGAATGTAACGCAATTGTTAGAATATTTGAAAACCGAAATCGAAATTAGAGAACGTACATTTTCGTTTCAGAAGAAGGAGACTGATTACTTTCAGCATAATTCTAAAAATAGAAATGAAAGGGATTTAACTAGATTGGGACAAAATAATTTTTCGAAACCAAAATACGCCAAGAATCCGAGTGCTGCTGCTTTTAATGTAGTTAGTAGGGATCGACCGATAGTATCGGCGCCGATACCTCCAATTTTTTTAGGTATCGGTATCGGTTCTTCCGATTCTAAAAGTATCGGGAAAGTATCGGTTTCTGTTGCTTTCATCCATTTTCACCGATACTTTTCAACCGATACTTCGTTTTTCAGAAAAAACAACGCAGTCGCAACACCATTCTAGAATCCTTGTTTTGGTAATGAGATGAGAGGCGTCGTTTCATTGGCACATTTGTTTGTGCGAGTGTTTTCGAACTGTGTGTTTTTTTTAAATTGTAACCATCGCTAAATGGATGTCGTATCACCAAGTGTGGTCGAAATTATGGACGAAGAATCGTTAGATGACAGTTTAACAGGACAATCGCCTATTCTTCTAAATTATTTTGAATTCGTGCCCAACACTAAATACGCTCTCTGAAAGGATTGCAAAAAACAAATGTCGAGAGGTAGGCTATAATTTTACTTCAGTTTTATGAACGTTTATTTTCTTACTGTGTTCAAGGCCGTAGCCAAGGGGGGGGGTTGGGGGTTCAACCCCCCCCCCCTTGTCAGTCACATAACTTACTTTTAAATTTTCAGTCACCTTGTCTTTCAGTCACCTAAACTTTCAGTCACCTAAACTTTCAGTCACCTTGTTACCCCTTGTCAGTCACATAACTTACTTTTAAATTTTCAGTCACATAACTTACTGTTCGTAGAAAAATTATCCCTTGTTTCGCCAACTACAATTATTGCACTTCAGTTCATTCAAACCGCATGTAATTTTTTACTTGTGTTTCTCTGAGGATCGACAAGTGATAAATTTCACTTAAATATGCTACTCTTTTCTCTGTACGTTATATGCATACCTGTCTTCTGAGTATGGCCAAAAGGAAATGCAATTTCCGTGGCACTTGCAAGCAGAATTTCTCATTCTCATCAAATAATTCTTTAAATAAACAGTGTTTAATGTATCATAGTAGGAATTTGTGAAGGTGGTAGCAAAAATGTGCCCTAAGTACACTATGTACGGCTGCTTTATTTACACAATTTTACACAGTATTTACATTTCCCATAATTAGAATGCAGTATGATCAGAGCAAAAGCTCACATTCGTCTCAATGCTTCTCCACATTGGTTCTCTCTCTTCTTCTTTCACCCCCCCCTTACACGTAGAGAGAGACAAAAAAGAAATATCGTAAATAAAAAAATTTCTCTTTCCACAAAAAATAGTGAGTCATCTCTCGATTCCATCGGAGATCGAAACACGAAACAGTTTCACAGTATCGTGTTTATGACCTCTATAAATAAAAAGTCAGAGTGATAAGTTTGTGATTTTTGGAGTTTGGGACATGTAAGCTCCAGTCTCGACCCATGTGGACCGGGAGGGAGATCCTACGTTGCATTATTCACGTAACCAGTCCGCTACTCCTTAGAATAAAAAGAGAGTGGCACTGCGGACAGCAGGAGTAAAAAAATCCGCTGCCTGGCTAGTGTCGCCCCTCTCGAGTCAGCGCCCTAGGCAGTCGCCTAGTTTTCCCTATATGGTCCAGCCGGCCCTGCTCTGTCACACAGTGCTTGTCATTCTTTAAAGGCTGCACTGACACAGAGGTTCGCTACGCCCGATAGGATATTGCTTACATAGCACTGTTTCAATTTGGATGCATTATTTTCGCGTTTTAAATAAAAATGAAAAAACACAAAGCTGGAGATCATACTTTGTTTAATTTTAATTTCAGTGTGCTGAAAAAAGTACCATATTAAAACATAAAACTTGAAACCCCCCCCCCCCCCCGAAAAATTTTCCTGGCTACGGCCTTGACTGTGTCGACTCGAAAAAGAGTTCATTCATATATATACATATATATATGACAACTAAAAAGTTTGTAATATTTGCTGAAATAACTGCAAAAATCTCTAATCTCTGTACAACAATATTTTCTCTATAGCGAATTTTTCAACTGGAACCAAGCGAGTTCGTTATAGGGAGATTCAATTGTGTGTGTGTATATATATATTGAAAAATTCGCTATAGAGAAACTTATAGTCTCGGGCAATTACAGATTTGTGTATCATTCTGTTTTGAGAAGTGTAATAATTATCAATATCTAATAATTATTTATATAGTTAATTTAAAAAATTAAAGCTGTATTAGTATAATTAGTAATACTAATTATTATATAGTTTATTTCCAATTTTGGGGTAAAAAACATATTTCTTGTGAATAATAGTATTTGGTTTATATGTAAGGGAAACACAGGACTAATCTTGCTAAAACATTTAATAATTCACTTAGTGGTTAAATAATTGGCGCAGATAAATAAAACCATTAATTAATGTGAACTTATTATGCATTTTAAGGGAAGAATTTATATACGTATTTAATGAACAATATCTAAATACATATGTACTTACATAATACTGTACAGTTTATACATTATCACAATTTAATGCAGTTTAAGTAATCTAAAAAATATTTTCATATGTGAAAGAATTCTAATTAAAGAAAATCTAAATAAAAATTGCAAGAAAGACACATATAGTAAGAGCAAGCAGGAAGCTGTTTTTGGTCTAATGTGGAACCTTTTATCTGGCGCATAGCAACAATTAGGCGACAAAATAGAGGTTGAGAAAATTTGATTTAAATATTTGCACCAGTCGGCACTGGAAATGAAATGGATTATCTTATATCCCTTTAACTCCCACCCCCCGTGTTTGTGTTCTGTCAAGCCTAAATGAGGGGCATCTACCTATAGGGGGGGGGGGTTGGGCGGAGGACATTTTAAGGGAGTCTAACGCATATTCACATAACATCTGGAGAAAATCGCCCAAAACTCTAGACTGCTAGATCGACATCGACCACGCGAGGAGAAAGAATTCCGAACCTGCACACTAAGACACTTCCCAGTGCTCAGCTTTTTTATAAATTCGGCCATTCGTTGGCATAATTTGAATAGAAAAGAAAGACTAGAACTACTATAAATTCACATTTCAACGTATCCACTGCTTTTTCTTTTTAATTCTTTCTACTGGGATCAAATTTCATCATTCTGTTATTCATTTTAACGAGAACTACACTCTCGTTACAAAAACTGCCCAATAGAGGCAGGTTTAAATGACATTAAATTATGCAAAGTATCGGTATCGGTTAAGTATCGGTATCGGCCGATACCATAACTTAAAAGTATCGGTATCGGCTATTTCTGAAAATGAATTTATAGGTAAAGTATCGGTATCGGTCATCGGCTAAAATGTGGTATCGGTCGATCCCTAGTAAAAAGGCACTTCTCGGGAAGAAATAAAAAACTGAATTTAACATTATGGATGCTTTTAATTTATGAATGTAATTGTGTCCTTTATAAATTATGAAATGTATGTATGCAATTCTGTGTGTAATTTTGTTGTAAAAATGTGAAAATAATATAATAAACACGTACAGATACGAGAAAAAAAAAAAGGCGTAAATACTTGTTTCTAATTATTTTTACGTGATTTCTGACAGATAACATTTTTTTTTAAATATAACAATTTGTAAAACAAATTCTGTATATTATATGGTTTAATAAATTGTATTCCAAGCCATGTTCACATCAGATAATATGCGTCATGTTTTCTCATATACATTTCTATAGATTTGCAAAAAGGGGTGAGAGTCATAGAAGGATTAAGGGTGAAAAGAGTGGGTCTTTTCAGTTTTTATTCAATTGAAAATCTCAATTACTTCTGTGCTTATTGACACCAATTTGTGCAATTGTTTAAATTACAACCTAAAATGCGCCCCCCCTCTCTCTATTCTAAACTGTAGTTTTCTAAAATGCGTTGTCAAATTTCGTCGATTTATGCTTGCTATTGGCTGATTTTTGTTGAGTGAGATTTTATTAAATCTCATGAATGTTAAATAAATGCTTGTTTTCTTTTTTGTAATAATATTTTGCATGACAAGCATTCTTTAATAATATTTTAAACTCCAACCGGATAAGGGGGGGGGCAGAATTTTGGAAAGGAATGTAAAGATCAATTTACGCGCATCCACGGGCAAAATGATCCTGCATTTGAAAACAATTGTACATTATTTTTTACAGTAAAATATTTAAAAGTGATTATGAATGTACATACATAAAAATTATAATTTCGCTTTCTTTACTTTAGCAACATACTACATCCATTCTGTGTACTCCTACAATGCTGACGAAAGTTCTTACTTTTTGGAAATTTGCATTTGGAAATTTTGGAAATTTGCCGTCAAGGACGGGTAGTAATGAAAAGCTAGTAATGAAATAAAATAAGTTTTACAATCATATAGTATGTGCAATTTATTTAATGAAAATTTTAAAATTAAAAAGCGTCGTAAACAAGAAAGTGGAATATTTCAAAATTAAAATTTTAAAAATTATGGCTTGTGTTAAAAAAAGGCAGATTTGTAAGATATATTAATCTGCTCAAGTTAGCGCGCCTTGCAAATACAATCCTGACAAACTAAGTTATAAATAAATGAGTTCTTATTTTAAAAAAAGATAAAAAGTACAAATTAAACTTAGGTTACTTATGCTAAACTTATGCTAACAACAGTAAGGTAACTTTAAACCGTGCTTACTCAAAAAAAATTTTTCATAAACTGTCTATAACAACCAAATTTCTCTGTATGTGTCTTATTTTAATGAAACTTTCCAAGTTGTAACTGGTGTTAATATAAATGGATTCATATTAAACCTGGACGAGAAAAACGTTTAAAATGTTTACAATCGTATGTATTAATATACATATGTAATCATGATCTTTTAAATTACAATTTGAAAAAAAAAAAAAAAAAATACTAGATATGTGCTTATTTTTAAAAGAAATCCTTCATTCTGTAAAACATATATTTCACTTCATTTGCAATTTTAAGTATATTTAACTATAAGTATACATGCATTTTAAATTTGATTTTTCCTGCGCATAGGGAAATGCTCCATTTAAAAAAAAAAAAAAAAAAAAAAAAAAAAAAAAAAAAGTCAAATTTTTACATTTCCTCAAAAATCTATGAAAGAAATTGAGTCTTATCTCAATATCTGAAATGTGTCACAGTGTATCACTATAGAAAAAATAATAATAATCATGCTACTACTATTAATTTGATCCAAAAAGTATAAAACCGCAAGTGTCTAAAATACATGTATATTTCTTCTTCGTCCCTCTAATCCCATGCACTTTTTGCGGCGAAGAGCGCTTTTCTAGTCCTTTAGTGATAAATGATCCATACACCGTGACAGCTGTCTGAAGGGAGATCTGGAAAACGGAAAACGCCCACCAGTAGGAAATCTGTCCTTCCTTCCGCCCGTCCTCCCGTACGTGTTGCGGTCGGAATCTCCATACTCATTTCTCTTCTACGTCCCTATCCTAGTTCTATGGATCCAAGGGGGGGGGGGTGATGAGGGGGCTTCCCTTGAGAGCATTAAACCTAAAATTTAGTCGCGTTTCTAGGGATTTTAAACCACTTTTGAACCTATGCTAAACATGTTCGCTCTCATCATTGGAAAGGCGCAACGACGATTTCTCCCGTTCTTTTTATCCGTGTTGCTTCGCTGGGCATAGAATTAGAATCTCCATCGTTGCATCTTAGCAACGATAACAGCAAAACAGTCAAAAATCAAGATTCTTTTCAAAGTAACTAAGTATTTCTGATGAAATTCCCCTCTTTCAGAAAAAGCTTCTTATGCTACAGCTACCTTAAATTTGCCTGTGTTACACAGATTTTCTGTCAAAGTTCGAGGATTCCTGGCCTCGTATGCCCCTTTTGTCCTTGCAATAATCAGACATGAAAGACGTGTATTATACTATTTTCGCTTTTAACTTTTTCACTAAGGTTTTTCTTTCAGCGAAGAATTCTGATTAGTTTAACTAATGATTAAATTTCAAAGCAAAAGCAAAATAATGTTACAACGTTTATTGAAAAAAAAAAAAGAAAAGAAAAGAAAAGAAAACTATGCTACAATAATATTGCAATCAGCCAAATTTTTCTCGTGCAAATGGAAATTTTGTGAAAAAAGTGATTTTGTTTTCAAATGTAACAATTTAGGATCTATTTATTCTTGTTTAATCTATCTCATCGCTGTCTGAATTCAGAAGTTTCAAAAAACGCTATCCGTATAGTATGTTTCTAAACTCTTTTCATTTCCCAATTTTTTAGCAATTTTGTACTCTCTAAACAGCTCTAGTTAAGCCTTGCCTATTTTCATTTTTCTTATTCTTTTTTTTTAACAAATTTTAAAAATTGCAAAAATTATACCTTTAAAATAAAACTAGATAGATTCCTCAGAATGAATAAGTGCAAGCAATGTTTTCTATATTGAAATATATGTAAAACCATATAAAAAAGATTGGTAAAACCTCTAAAAGTATTTAAATATAAACAGAAATGAAAACGCAGAGAAAAAAGAAACATTGTTTCTCTTAGAGTTAATAATTATTCAAAAACATATTTTGAATTGTTGTTCATATTTGCAGCTACGATTCCGTACCTAATAAATCAAGCTAAAATAAAGACTAAATATTTCAAGAGAAATTTTTTGTATTATTTATCATATTTTATTTTGGTGATAACCTCAAAACGTGATTTTAAGCATCCTGAAGTAGAGATATTTTACCATCTACCCCTAAGACGAGGGACACACACTTCAGTCATGAATGTTCATGCGTCCAAGATTTCAGTATAATTTTAGAAACAGCTGTCGGCTACATCAAATCAAATAGTACTATAAACTTAATTCCACTTTGTCAAGTAAGGACAAAAATTGAACAAAATATTCGCTGAAAATAAAACGGAAGCCACCTCGAAATGCTAGTGTGGACCACAATCTGTTCCAGCCTTTTCAATAAATAACTGAACACTAAAAGCATTTTAAAATAAGAAAAGTAAATTGAGACTTTAGAAGAAAGTGATACTAGCCTTTATACCTAATAAGCTCCAGCCTCATCCAATTAACACCAAAGCACAGACACTTTTTGATGAATGTGCATATTTTTTTGTTCCACGGACATACAAAATGCACGATATAAGAAGTGCTTGTAAACAGACCTTGAATTCTCTATTTCTAATAAAAACGATTAAACCTACTCGTTTCGGAATCCTGCTGCAGTTTCATCAGAACGATTCGAAAACATTTTCAGGAAAGGCTTTCACCTCCAGTGTTTCCATTCCTGTGTAAATTTTCTTTTTATTGTAGCCAGCGACTTTGTCTCAAATTCTTCATTTGCCGGTATTCTTGGGGCACTTAGGACTTCGGATCCGGACGATAATCTTGTATATCCCTGCTGTGGGCGGTCGCACTTCACATTGTAAAAGAGATTTGAATTCTAGAAAGACATTGCTTTCATGAGCTCCCAGATAGGAAGGCAAGCGGGAATTGAGTCTTGAACCCGCCTAATCGTCAGTATAATAAACATTTTTATAGCTTACTGAATTTCTATGTATTATTTTCGTACTGAAATGTTTGAAAGCTTAAGATGACCTCCCCCCCCCAAAAAAAAAAAAAAAATTAGTACTCATACCGATACCCATGATTTCCACGATTTTTTTTTTCTTTTTGAGTAGACAAAAATATTACTTGTTTGGAAAGATGCATAGTTCCCCGCTATTCTTATCAACCTCGGCAAGAAAGAGGCGCCAATACAGTGTGCTTAGGTACTTATTATAATTACTCGAATTCCGAATCACAAAAGGGTGTATGTCAAAGAAACAAAATCTGCTTCACGGTCTTGGTACACAAATTAAAATAAGATAATACACCAAGGATTAAAAAAAAATTAGGATATTCTTTATAAGCGGTACTAAATACTGAAATAAATTCGAAAAAGGTACCTTTTATGAAATTTTCAGAAAAAATTCTTAACATGGAACTGCATAGCAAAATTTTTCTGCAATTTTCTCAAACGTTCTGCAACATTTTCGATTTTAAGAATTTTTGTAAAAGTTTCGTACATGATAAAGGTTTATCGTTTATTTCAGTGTAAAGTGCAACTTGTAAACAGACATACTAAAAATTTTGAAGTGCTTGACATAATTAGTTTTTTTTTCTATTTATGTACAAAATCTCATGTTTTTTTTTTTTTTTTTTTTTTTTTTTTTTTTAAGCGACAGCGATAAGTAGAAAGCAACTGTCATTCAGTTACCTTTAAATATGGTTTAATTTCTATCCAAAAACCTACTGGAGTCCTAATTTGTTATATAGTAATTTACAACATTAGTTACTTAATTTACTGTACTAGTAATTAAGTGCATTTTTGCTTACCTTTGCAATAGTATGCTATGTAATAAAATTAATATCAACAGAAACAATTATGAAAGTTATTAAAATTTTAAATTTAGTGTAAAAATTCATTGAGAAAAAAGAAGTAGTGGAGCTGAGCTCCTGTAAGTTCCCATGCAAATTAAGTCCCGTCTTTAAATATATGCAAGTGTTCAGCACCCACGAAAACTTTTCTGTAGGTGCTTGAGATCTGATATACTACATAAAAAAACCAACAGTCACTCAGTAAAATTTTATTTTTGAATCATGCAGTTGCAAAGAACATATCGTCATCAGTGGCGTTAGTACACTGTTAAGTGCTGATATAGGGAAGTAGGTGGAGGATCGGGCCCCTATAGCTCTAGCCGTCGGTATAGTGAACATTGTTATAGCATACTGAACGTCTTTCCTTATTTCAGTACTAAAATGTTTGAAAGCGCGACATATGCCTGCTCCCTTACATATGTAAATCGCCCCCCCCCCGTTCCACGCTTTAAAGTACTCGTATGTGCGTCCATGCCGAAGCACCCACCCACATATATAGATTTGGCCTCGATAAAGGGTTTCTTTAAAACTTTTAAAATATCACACAACTAATGAACAAATAAAGAATTTTAGTACTGAAATAATGCAAAAAAATTCCTCGTAAGCTGTAAAAATGCATGTACTACGTAATGGCGTAATTGAATGGGGGGGAGGGAAAGTTTTACCCTTCCTTGTAAACGTCACTGTGATGGGTGTATCGGTTATACTTACACCATTGCTGGTACTCAGCACCCAAAGTAATTTTTTGTAAGATCTTGAGATTCAAAAAAACCACACGTAAAAGGTTTTTTAGCCCTATCTTCGAACTTCAAAGTATGAGTTGTCACTAAAAATTCTGTGAGTGCTCCGCACCCACAGAATTTTTTTAGTGGGTGCTTGAGCCCCGGAGCATCCACGTAGTCGGCGCCACTGGTTGGTGTTGCCATTCAAAAGGAATGTTAATTACAGGAGCTAAGGCTTCATAATATCAGAACATATGTCTCATTTCATCGTGCTGTACGAGTCTCTTTTAACCTGTTACACGAAAACGATCGTAATGTTTTCGTCGTGTTCTAAGAATTCGTGTTGTAGACCCATGTTATAAAGGGGTCAACTGTAATCTATAAAAAATGAAAAATGAAATTAATTATTTATTTAGGGCGAATTGACAGTGAGATAAACGTCACTTTTATGTAACAAGTGTGATACTGCATTCAGAGTTCAATAAGGGTAATAAGCTTTTTCTCAGAAGTTACATCACGAACGTTTTCATTTACAAAAGCGACATGATTTTCACCGGAGAAGGGTACATTTTTGGCTTTTAAACGTAAATGATGCATCCATTGTTTCATGTAGGTTTTTTAATTTAGGTAAAATTTAATAAAGTCGTGTGTAACATAACTGCGCTAATGCATTGTCCACGCTTTGAAAAATGCAAGATAAAATTATTGTCAACATCATGTAATGTTATTTATGTGGTATATACTATATATACTAAACCACAATGTGGTATATACTAAACCTCACAAAACGAATTATTTGATGTAGAAATCAGGCATTTTTCGAAAGAGAAAAGTTTTGTCTGCATACCATAAAGTTCTTTCTTTTTTGATCGCCAGTCACATTGACGTAGTTTTTGTGTCATGTTGCAATCGTCTAAAATTTGCACTCATGACGTCAACTTTTAGTCACGATTCAAGTATTTGTTCACGTTTTGAGATTCCTCATTACTGGGTTTAATTCGAATTATATATGTGTAAGGAAAATATGCGTTTCCCACCGTGCGGAGAACGGGTACGCAGCTAGTCATATTTTAAAATATGTGCGTACTTATATTTTAAAATATGTAATGAAATTTAAAGTGCATGCTATTCCTCTATATCGATCTATTTATCTTATATACAGGGTGTCCAGCCTTAATGTGACCCAATAGCTATTTCCCGAACCGTTCGGTTTAGATATGCACTTCCAATTTGAAAAATGTTTTAAAAAAGGTAAATAATGCTTTAGCGTGCTTTTCGAACCAAAAAATCCCATTTAGAAAAAAATTACAAAAATTAAATTTTTATACGGTCCCCAGGTCCTATCATTTATATTTAGAAAAAGATGCAGTACACAAAAGCAAAGTAAACACAAAAAGTTTCATTTTATTACGATAAAAACTGACCGAGTTATGGAACTTTGAAAATCGTACATTTCACCCATTTTCTCGGCCATTTTCAAGACGGTCCCTTACTTGCCTCTTGAAAATAGCCGAGAAAATGGATGAAATGTATGATCCACCCACACACACAGGAGGAATTTTTTGCAATAGAAAATGTATATTCTTCACTTCCTTATCACACACACGTATACATATATGTGAGTTGCAGTAGTCGTAACCCCTCCGTCCCCCTATGAAAAATTCTGGCTACGCCACTGGCTGGTAGTCATATTAATATGGCCAGGGACTGTAGATCATCGGGATTACACGCAGTTTGGTTTTAAAATAAATAAACAATTTTTTTTTTTCTGCTGAATCATTTAAATATGTAAATTGAGCATTTAACGGTGTAGTTCGAAAAAACCATGTGTTTTCGGTACATAAATACAAATAAACTAATAATGTCATGCTCTTCGGAATTTTTAGAATGCCTCTTTACAATCTGTAGTATACACTGCAATAAGAGATAAACCCGTATCAGTTGCGGAACTTACAGAAAAAATTCTTAAAAAGTGAAAATTTAGTAGGATGTGTCACTTTTCGAAAATTTTTGCTGTGCAATTCTATGTTAAGGAATTTTTTTCTGAAGTTTTAGAAAGGGCGCCGTACGAGTTCCCTGTGTTCCTTGTGACGAAGGGCTTGGACTGAAGAAGGCCAAAACAATTTTTGGCCGACACGTACGTATCTTCTTACCTTTAACATCTTATGTGTCTTTACACCTTTAAGGAGTAAAAAAGAAAATGGATAGTCTGTATAAGTATAATATAGTCCTTAGTATAATATAGTCCTTTCGTTATTATGATTGCTGAAAAATCATTAAAAATCGCCAGGGATAGCTCACGCACTTAACAAAATACTTTGAATTTTTATAATAGTAAATTTTTAGATTTCTAACTGCTTTTTAAAGACATGACGTCAAAATGGCATCTTTTTGAGTTGCGATATCTAACATGAATTAGTGAAAGAAGGGGAAAAAAAAACTCATGTTATTTTACTTTTTTACGGCAATTCTAGAATCTCTGAAAATCTAGATGTTTATTATTTCGCTCGTGGTGAAATATTTTGTCAAAGCTGGGCAGCCTAATTGGGATTACTAATGCAGTTTTAAACTCATGACATCAAAATGACATTGATTTA
The DNA here is from genome assembly GCA_038373885.1 of Cheiracanthium punctorium. Classification (NCBI taxonomy): domain Eukaryota; kingdom Metazoa; phylum Arthropoda; class Arachnida; order Araneae; family Cheiracanthiidae; genus Cheiracanthium; species Cheiracanthium punctorium. The sequence continues at coordinate 42,120 of JAWZYV010010792.1, read as the reverse complement.
ATTTATGATATCTAGGGATGTAACAGATAGTGATTTTGCCGGATACCGGATGTCGGATACCCGAAGCTCCTAGTTGCCGGATACGGATATCCGGCCGAATATCCAATCGGATATCCTGCACTAAACATGCATTTAGTTATTAAGTGTGTTTTTCATATCTTTTATATAATGACATTAGAACAATAAATTGCATACATGTTTCACGCATCGTTAAAGTAATTTTTAATAATTAACTTATCTCTCTATTCTAAAAAAAAGCAAAGGCCGCTGTCGCCGCCGCTGGCGCTGTCAAAGCTTCTGGACCTATCTCCTCCTAAATCGTAGGGATTTGAGTTTTGACTAAGGTACCCACAGATTCGAAAAATTCCGAGGAACCTGCTAAGCTGATTTAAATTTCGAAAATCGAATTATTTTAAAGATATTAATAAAAAACTGAAAAAATAAACCGAATGGTTGCCAGATTTGGCATAAAATCATTCATTAATAAAAAACTGAAAAAATAAACCGAATGGTTGCCAGATTTGGCATAAAACCATTCATTCCTTTGCAATAAAGCGTTTCCAAGTATCTAGAATCGCGTGAAATTTACAAAGTTAACACAAAAAGCCTAATAACTTCTTCACCGTTTGCACGATCCGCTTGAAAATTTTCATGATCATGTATAAAAATATAGAAAACAATCTGCGCTTCTTTAAAAATCTGAAAATCTACCCCTTCCCTCCTTTTTAAGCGATTTTTCGCTATTTTCAGCACCATTTTATTTCCGAGAGTCAAAAAAGTAAATCATTTGCGTGACAAAATTACCCTTTTCAAGTGAATATGACGTCATACAATTGGGATTCAAATTCGTTTAAAAGAGATTTTCCAGATTACACAGTTTATTATCTTTTTTTTTTTTTTTTTTTTTTTCCCACAAATAAATCGTTTGCATGGACATGAGAATAGCTGTGTACACAAAACGAAATCTTTCGATTGCGAAAAGATTCCGCGAGTTTCCAGAACAGCATGAAATTTAATTTGGGTATCTCTCTATTCTAAAAAAAAGTAAAGGCCTCTGGCGCTGTCAAAGCTTGTTGGCCTATTTCCTCCTAAACCGTGGGGATTTAAGTTTCAACTAAGGTGCCCACAGATTCGAAAAATTCCGAGGAACCTGATGAGCTAAGTTAAATTTCCAAAATCGAATTATTTTAGAAGATATTAATAAAAAACTGAAAAAATAAACAGAATGGTTGTCAGATTTGGCATAAAATCATTCATTCCTTTGCAACAAAGCGTTTCCAAGTATCTAGAATCGCGTGAAATTTACAAACATGAGTTAGAATTACGCCCAATTTACGCCAAAATAAAAACTATATGAAATAAGTAACTCAAAATGTGTTACACAAAGTTGACAATTTTCATATAGTAAGTTCGCTTAGACAACAGGAGTTTATAATTAGCGATTATTCGTTTTTCCAAAACAGAATAACTAATATCTTGAAAATGAAAAATAATTAAAATGCAGATTATTTTAAAGCCGGTTCTCGTCCAGCTGGATTATTTGCTATCAGTAGAAATATTTGGCGTTAACTATGCCATTATAGCAGTTATAGTACACTTTGGATATTTGCTAGCGCGACGAGATGGTATAATTCGTGGTGTTAAGTACGCCAATCTGCAAACGATTATGTAAATGAAAGTATGGATAACAGTTTTCCGGTAACCTTAAGTGAACAGTAAATATAGGTTGTGAGTATGTGTAAATCGCCAAATAATGAAAAGTCGCCATTGGTGGCAGGCTATTCTATCTGTTCCGTAGCTTTTATTAACTTCACATGTACGCAAGTCGCGAATTAATGAAAAATCGCCATGGGTGGCAAATTCGCAAGGTGTCCAATAGGTTTTACATTATTAAAAATACAGCTGAAACATATGTTCTTATTTTATTACGCTTTAGCTCCTAATTAGTATAACCTTTGAATGGCAACATTAAATATCATTGTGTTTCTGAGGAGAACAAATAATTTTTCCAGCGATTATAAGCGGAATCCGCACTTCAAGTGGTAGCTCAGGACCCGTACAACACGGATTCCCATAACAAAATATCTTCCGTGTTATGAGGGGTAGGGGGTCTACTGTAGTGTGAAGTTTAAATTTTTATGTACCAATGAAGATGCAAGAACTAAGCAATGTGTAGCTTAGCTCAGTAACATTCTATCTGATCCAATCTTCGGGTTTTCTCTGTTGAAATTATGTCTTTTTTATGAATAAGCCCGATTAGGGGCCGAATGCCTCATATGAAAAGCGAGCGTAGCGAGTCTGGGGGCCTTGGCCCCTAGTAATTTACAAAAACTAAATATCTTTACATATACGTACACAAAAAATGTTACTTAAAATGTAAAAAGTTAAAATATTCTTTTTATGTGTGCACTACTGGCAGAAACAAATAAATTTTAACCATGACACATTTATTAATGTATCTATAACTGCAGATTATTTTCAGAAAGAAATGCACACTTTTTTATTTATTTAAGAATAATATATCTATTTTGATATCTATTTTAATCAGATACCTATGATAAATGAGTTAATTTTTTCTAAACGTAGGTTTAATGCCTTTTTTCTGTTTTAATAATTTAATATTAATTTAGATTAGGTCATTTTTAGTTTAAGTTAAATTACTTTTGGAGATTGATAAATAAAAAGTAAATCTCTTTTAAATATTTACTAGCTGACTCGTGCGAAAATTTCGCACAATATTGTATTTAATACTACAACTGTAAATATCATAGTGTGAAAATGAATAAATGTGTCTATAAGTACATAATATTCTGTTAAATATTTTCACGGGTCAGTTAGATGTTTGATTGGAAGTCATTCAAAAAGTAGACATTTATTTTAACAGAAATAAATTTATTTTAATTGTTTTATTTCATAAAACCTCTTTAAAAACAATATTAACAGTTAATAATTATAAGCATACAGGAAATCTACTTAATGTTAATTGTATATCAATATATAAATATATATATTGGTTTATATATTTACAGTTTGTACCACTGATCTCTATATCGAAGATAGCGCCTCTCACATTTAAAGTTGAATATATCGATAGTATTAGGGCTATTCAAATGCCATCTTTTGTACATTTTTGCATTTCACAGAGAATAAAAAACATGTGTCACCAACAGGTGCCACTGTTTTCGTCAAAAGTAGAAATTATACGCTTTAACTGGGTATTTTTTAAATATATTTTTGGTCACGTATTTAATGAGATCTAGCCTCGCCCGCTTCAATTCAAGCAGCCCACCCGGGAGTGGCAGAAAAATGTCTCCAAAACTTCGAGAAAATGACATAGAACAAAATATTCTGCCGGCGATTGATGAATACAACTCACTGAATTATCAAAATGAGACGGCTCGATTGAAAAGACAAAATAAGAAGTTCTTTTAACCTCATTTAAATATTTATTTTACAAACAATTTACAAAAAAACCTGTATCTCTAGTTACCTTAAAACATCCATCCAATCTATACAAAAAACATAATAACAACTGCGAGCTGTTCTATTTTTCTTACATTTTTTATCTGTCGTTGCCACTCATTTTTAAAGAAAGTATATTCAATTCATCTGACTCCATGGCAAACTGGAACCATGGAGTCTGTTATATTTTTTTTTCTTGGTCACGTATTTAATGAGATCTAGCCTCGCCAGAAAAAAAAAAACACCTTTCAGAAATAATATATATGATTTGTTTTTTTATTTTTTTATTTAAAAAAGATTTTTTCTGAATTTTTGCATATTTTTCGTCAAAAGTAGAAATTATAAGCTTTAACTGGGTATTTTTAAAAATTTTTTTGGTCAAGTATTTAATGAGATCTAACCGCGCTAGAAAAAAACACCTTTGAGAAATAATATATATGATAATAAAATTATAATGCTTTCTTTTGTAGTTATATACAGGTATGAAACAGAATTTTTCTGGTCATGCATTAAATTTCTTTAATCAAAAATAATATTTTTTTTAATTACAAGCTGAAAAACTAAAATAGATCTGTTTAATTATTTAGCTTCTAAAATATACGAGCATTCTTTCTCAGTACAAAAATTTATATGGCAGCATAAGAGAGGGGGCAAATTCATTAAAAAGAAAATCATTTCTAACATTAGTTTCCAAATTTTAGGGCAATTTCACTTTTTCACTTTTGATTTTCACATTCCGACACACGCACAGACAAAAATATTAGTCAAAGTACTTTATGCATGGAGTGATAATCATACAAAATACTGTAGTAGTAACTGAAACAACTATTTTAAACTAGCAAAATACCCTCTTATAATTTTTATTAATAAATATTTCACAAACACATTTTAAATGTACATATTTTAAGTAGACTCAATCAATTGAAACTTGCAGAAAAATCATTGAAACTTGCAGAAAATCAAACGAATTTAAACAACTAAATTCAATCAAAAATAATATGTAAAATAAGAGTTAATTTTTAATCATTAGGTATTGGAGATTTCAATAAATGCTCATTAAAAGATTGTCTCTTAGAAAAGGATGAAGATTGAAAATTTCTCCCTGCCTCTGTAAATAAATTTTTAAGACAGAATAACTGGCGTTTTTTGTTAATTATCGGATTTCTGGAGCAAATTAAAAATATCGGAGAAACTCCATGTGGGGAGAGTGTAAAATTACATTATTTCTGAGACTACCATGAGAAAAATCGTATATACTGAATGCACATATTTTTCAAATGATACTAAACAGTGCTTATAATTAAGCTTCCCCTATAAACAGCAGTCTACAGCCAAAAAGGATGAGAAGATCGCCTCTAAATTTGCAAATGGACATTCATGTAAAGTGCTTAAGTTTTTTTTTTTTTTTTTAGTTCAGAAAACATTGCGGCACTTTGCAGCACGAAATCAACTCTAAATATTAGCCTAACTAGCTATAAATGTGCTCAAAAACTACTGAGGAAATGTTGAAGCTGTGCGTTTATTTTGAATGATCCATTTCCAGTGTTTAATTTGCTGTTAAAAAAAATATGTCCCTCTGTTTTATATATATCACTTTATCAAGAATGTTCCAATATGATTTTCCATCCTGTCCCATATATATTATATATAGAACTTTAGTAGTATATAGCCACCCTACTAGCAATTTTGCTCGGGCCTTCACCGGCCACGTAACCTTGAGCCGATGAGAAGAAATCGGGCCGTCCACTGTGAAAGTGCTCGGATACACGCAGTTCATGTCCCCTCGGACGTGGAAACGTCCGAAGTAGTCTAACCGATGAGTTTTCATCGGGTTGAACACGGATTTAAGGAACTGTCCCGTTCACTTTATGCGTGAAGTTGGCCAATCACCAGGGTGAGTATCACTTTTCAATAAGTTCTTATGTGATGTTGACATGCATTTAACCCTTTCCGTCCCTACGATGCAATCCGAATGATAACATTCACAAGTGTTTTACAGATTTCTTTTATATTTGAAATGTATTTGTAATCGCATTTTTCTTATATGGTAATGCAGTGCAGAAGCAATACAGTATAGAAGAAATACACTTTTACTACGCGACGCATATGCATGCATGTAGGTACGCCGTATACTCCATCTATTTACATATATAGTCGTACGATATACGTAATTATACTATACGTTAACGTACTATAGTCGTATACTCCATCTACGTATGAAATTATATACGTATGTTACATGTTCGATAGTCCCGCAGTGGTCTGGGCGCTAAGCTCCGTTCCCATAAGAACACGGTAAGTGAAGCAGCATCCGGCTTGGCCAGTACTTGGGAGGGTCATCTCCCTCTCGGCTCGTGCGCTGTGGAACCGTGTACGCTCATGGGAGCTGGTGCACGTAAAATCCGTCGTGGCTCCAGTGTCCTCCAAGTTATTAAACGATACCTCTGGGGGTGCCGATTTCAGGTGGTGGTTGGTCCCTCATCTGGAATCGATTCAAAAATAGGGATCAATAAGTAGAAGTCCAACCCCCTCGGGGGCACTGGCAACCCTCTTTCCATGGATAGCGTCGTCTATCATGGACACGACAACAACAACACCAGCATGTTCGATTTGTTTTAACTAGTCCGAGCGCATAGCGCTCTGAATTGGAAGACAGAAGGTATCTGGTTCAAAACCAGATCGCTTCCGCCGACCTAACCGTTCGGAGTTTTCCGTGGTTTCTACCGAAATTTAGCGTAAATACGGGTTAGGACACCTTAGAAAGACCCCCCACGGAGGGCACCCCATCCGCAGGCCTAGATCCTTCGTGTAGATAATTGCCCTTAATCCCAGAACTCGCTTTAACTAGTATTTTGGTAATGTCTGTACGTACGCATGTTGCATTTTCGATCTAGTTTGATTAAATTTGAGGGACGTCTGCTCGTATGCATGTATTGATGTACGTATGTTCTTGTGTACGTATGTCTCTTGAGTGTGTTCTTCGATTAACTCAAACAGGAATAGCCGAAGAAATTTCAAATTTAGGATCGCCTTAAAACATAGTTGTACGTGTCCCTTTTTGATTCCAATTGGCTGAGTAGTTTATTTACAGAGTTATATGAAAGACTTTCGGTGCATTAAAGTCTATGGACATGCCTTTCACATTAAAAATCCCTGAACTATCTCTGTTTAGCTCATGCCCAAAATATTGCCAACTGTCCCCAAGCTTGGTAAATTTAGGGGCAATATTACAAATTTTGGCACTAAAAATAAGTATGTATCTCGAATAAAAATAAAAACTATTAGACATAGAATATTGAAATTTTGTATTTAAGACTGTCGTAATATTTGGTTCTGCACTTTTATTTTTGATTACAATCCACAGGCTACACGCTTAAACCCAAAGAGCGAAAAAAACGATACATTGTGGAGCGATCCGTTTCCATGGAAACCTACCGATATTTCTGCGAAAGTGCTCTTTGAGTGGTCTTTTTTCAGAGAATTCCCGTCCTCGCTTCCTCTTTTTTCTGAGAACTCCCCTCCTCGCTTATTGTTATATTTCGCTCCGCTCTTGTGATCGAAAAACGCTCCTAAAGGAGAAGCGCGCTTTTGAAAACTGGCCCAAAAGTCGCTCCGACTGATCGAATTTTGCTCGTTCGGTTTAAGCGTGTAGGGTCATGCTTAAAATCTCGCCGTTTGTCGCCAAGCTGACGGAGAAAAGAAAAATGCCAATTTTTCAGCCAGGAATAAGTTTTCAATGCTGAAATCTCATCCTGGTGATATTTCTTACGCTTAACGAGATACTGAAGTATCACATTTCAGTTTCCAATATATTTAAATAGCGTGCATCAAGAATGCGTAAAGTTTAACAGCCATACAAGAAAATTGTGTAGTTCACATCAGCACTTTTTTTTTTTTTTTGTGATAGGAAATCGACTTTCCGAACTTTCTTGAATTAGCTTACAATTTAAAAAAGATTATTGAACACTGGAACCTATGGAACTAGCTTACAGTTTTGTAAAATAGGTTTTTTTTTAAAAAAGCATAGACCATAAGACCATAAGACATAAGATCGCTATAATAATTTTTAAAATAAATTCCAAAAATTTGTACTGAAATTATTCTACACAAAATATATCATACACATAATTTACAAAAGAAGTATTTTCTTCTTTCGAAAGAAGTATTTTCTTCTTCGAGTTTTGCAGCAGCATCTTCAAACATCTTTTTTTATGAGCAGCTTCTAGGAGAAAAAAAGAAAATTTTTAGAACTTAATTTACACAATAATAGGAAATGCAGAGTAAGTCTGCTTCATATGTTTTTGTCATAATTTCTATATCAGGGATTTCCAACCTTTATATTACTTCAACTCCCTAGAAAACGTTTTTTTTTTTTTCTGAATAGACCCCTACGTTTTCCCCAACACATCAGTATCTCGAAAAATTTTCCCAATGCACTCACAAAGACAGCAAAACATTAGGCGAAAGAAATTTTTCATGTGTCCGGCAGTAGAACATTTGGTTAAGCTCGGTTCCCATTGGAACTCCGAAAGGGAAGCAGCACCTGCTTGGCTAGTGCCTAGAAGGGTAAACTCCTTTCTCGACTGAGGCTGATGTAAACTGTGTACGCTGTAGGGAATTAATGCACGAAAAATGTGTTATGACTTCAATGTTTTCCATGTTCAATCCACATCTCTCTTTGGGGTACCAATCCAGCTCTTAGGTCATCCAGCTGTCAACTGAAATTGGTTCAAAATTTAGGAGGGAGACCCGGGATATGTCGGTATTCCCCCTCACTGGGGATTAGCAAAAAGGAAGCTGCCCAATTAAGGCCATTTTCGTTTTATATAAAGGATCTGATACCGCTCTGCAGTTGCACAGAGGGTTTCGAAGCAACAATAACAATTTTCATGCTCTGCGTTTGCAGAATTTACCATGATTCAGACTGCGGGATGCAGAAAATGACCCCAAAGACGAACTTTTACATATCCCTTCTTTTTTCAACTTTTGAACCCTCTGAAGTCTTATTTCATGTCAGTTTGTTTGTTTGTGTTGTGATGGCAACGCTAAGGGTGGACGATCATCCTAGGATGAGGGGTTATCTTAAAATGTAATTTTTAAAAATATAATTCCCAAATTTTGTACATCACCTCATTAGTGTATGGGAATGCTTTTGTACGAGGGTCATATAAAAATTTAGAAAGTGTAACTTTTTGAAAATTAACGCGAGGAATTTTTTTAACGGAGTTTTACTTCCGACCTCATTTTGAACACACACTACGCTGTCCACTTATTTCAATTTTAAGTAAAGTGTAATTAATTAATAGCCTACTTAATTAAAAACCCTTACCTTAATTAGTGAATTTTAAATCAAGTAAAATTAAAATTTTTAAACAATTTGTTTATTAAGGTGGTTTTGTTTTGTCACCATGTACCAGTATTCATAAAGGAAGTAAAATAATAATGAAGTGTTTAAAATTTATTAAGGTATATGTTGAATTACTATTGATGACTCATGGCTGACTCATTTTTATTTATTTGTTTACTTGTTCTATATTTTGGCGCCAAACATCTAAAAGATCGTTATTCTGGCGATCGTGTTGCCATCTTTGTGTAAGGTAACTATACATATTGTTCAAGTAATTAAAATATTTTGTACAATTTTCTTTTAAATTTTAAATTTATGAAAATACGTTTTGTGAGAGCTGACATTATTCGGAGGGTTGGTAATAAATTCTTAGAGCTGACAATAAGAGTTTCATAAAAATGTTTGTTTTGAAATTGGTAATTTTCCTTAGAAAAAATTAAGTGGTTGTAATTACAGTTAAGTTTTTTTTTCTTTCACTATGATTATCTTTTCTGGAATTCTCTAACCTTCTTTCTAATTTTTAATAACATAACTACGGGCATCGATACTAATACTACGATTCAATATATCGAAGAAGAAAACAACAACGGCGCAAGGATATGGAGATCGGCACCCAAGCATTTTCAAATTTTTAAATCAAAAATAGAACTTCTACAATAGTTACTACGATAAGAACAACTTTCACATTTTTCATCATAGTAAAAAATTAAGTTTCAACGCCCATCGATAATAAATCTACAAGTTTTCATTAATAATAATTGTATCTTCGACCGAACTACTTTACGAGCGGAAAGCGACAGCCAAGGAAGTAAAAAGGTGACTTAAGCCGGAGGAAGCGTGGGTTGATCGGACTCTCATGACTGCCTGTTACTGAAGCCGGAAGGTTGTAGAACTCCCTGTACGGAACAGCGAAAATGGCGCGCTCAAGAAAAGAATTTCGGTTGCTGGAACGTGAGATAATGGCTACCTGATGAATGAGTTGGATGGGGGCCCCCTTTCTTCAATCAATGATCTGATAAGTTTCTATCTTTCTCTCTTTCTTTATTAAAATTTTTTTATATATGTGCACAAACGTTAGGTAAATTTTTTAGGAAAAAGGTCAGCTCGGGGAAAGGGAAAAATGGAATGTATTTGTAATTATAGTATTATCATATTTTTTTCGATTTTATCTAGTTTAATTGTCAAATGTAAAAGAATTAAAAGACATAATTAATAAATGTGATTTGTTGTAAGTAAAAATGGCTCCTCTTCATTTATCTCACTTCGTGTAAATTTATTTCAGCAGTTCTCTTTCAGGTTTTAAATTTTTTAGCCTAATGGCATTTGCACGTAACGCCGAGAGCCTGGTTGGTATATTGCGGTCACAACTCTTCTAAAGCTAAGCATTTATTTTTCTTAGTATGAATTACGAGGATATTAATTGATTAAATTTTAAAAGGTAAATCTTTGAGTCAGGACAAAGTTTAATAAGTTAAATGAAAAGATAACGATAAAGATATAGTAAATGAAGGTACAACAATGGTGCCGTTCAAATTTGGATCGGCGAATTAAGTGTGATGAATGAGACGAGCCATTTTTTTTTTGTGTCGGTCGGCCATGGGTCAAATTTTTTCTGAATGATTTTAATAGATTGTATAATTATTATTAGTTATTTAGTATTTTGGGTTACAATTATTTAAATTAAAATGGCTAGATCTTCCACCTCGGATCTTCCCTCTTTAGATAATGCGTGTCATTTAACAGTAACAACCGTAAATTTTGGGGAATTTATCCCCCTAGTAACCCCCTTTTCGGGAAATAACCCGGACTTCTCAGTTACTGATTTCTTCGACAAAATCGAAGAAATCGCCAAACACGCGTCATGGAAGGATGAACAAACACTGTTTGTCGCCAAAACTAAGTGTGTAGGAGAAGCGGATGCTTTTGTTAGGTCGCAGCCTCAGTTGAAATCTGCCGATTATAGAACATTTAAAGAAGCGTTGAAAGACAGGTTCGGCACTAACGACAAAGATTGTTCGCTTTTGAAATTCACAACGGCAGTACAGGGTTTTAATGAGACCACGCGAGGTTTTTTGTCCCGTTTAAACGGTTTAGCACATCGCTGCTTTCCCGATGAAGAGCCCATTCGGCAAAGGATGTTGGTTTCCCAATGTCTTCAAGGCCTCCGACCCTCCGTTCGCCGATTCATCATGGCACAAGACCATGACACCTTTGAGAAAATTTGGGCTCTAGCTTTACAGGAAGAACAATGTGCCGCGCTAGAGAAAGCCTCCGCGAGTGTCAACATTGTTGACACCGAACCGAAGCCGTCCGCCATTGAAACGGAGTTGAGAGAAATTAAATCCTTGGTTCAGAATAGTATTTTTGAAACAGATAAAAGGGTTAGCGATCTTCAAGAGGAGGTAAAGAGATTGAACAAATTAGTCATTAGCAACGGTACTAATCGGATAATTTGTTTTAAATGCAGAAAACCAGGGCATTATAGTCGCGATTGTCGATCAAGATATTATAATCAACACAGACCCAATGGAAATGACAGGCAGGGAAACTAAATCAGGGGCAAGACAGGGACACTCATCTGATCTTGAATCCCCCTTTTGAGTGCACTGGGATTGCGACTTCGGAATCCAGATATAATTTGCCTATTGTAAAAATTAATGTTAAGGATTTTGTTATACATACTCTTATTGATACAGGTGCCTCAATTTCCATAATTAAGGGAAGTGTTTTGGAATCTTTGAAAGACACACGCTGCATTAAATTAGTAGAACCTTGTTTTTTAAAAGTATTGGGCATTACACAAAATTTAGTAACCTTGAACCAAAAAGTTAAGTTAGAAGTTCAATTAGGGACCTTTAAGTGTGAAATAGAATTTTTTGTATGTAATACAGATTTATTTACTTACGATGCGATCTTAGGTTCGAACTTTCTCATCGAAAATCAAATTCATATCAATTTTGCTAAGACTACCATTTCAAATGAAAATTTTTTACTTAATTGGACAAATAAACAAATTTCTAGACATAATGTTAATTCTGTACAAAATCTAAATTTTCAAGTAGGTTTTAATAAACGTAAATGTATCATTCCTCCTAAATCTGAATTAATTGTAACAGTTACTACTAAAGATAATTTTAAGATTTCTGATTTTGTCTTAATCCAACCACATAAGCATGCCATGTCGCATGTGTGGATTGTCTCGAGCTCAGTAAATGAAGGAAATGACAATGGCGAATATTTTGTCAAGATAGCTAATTTTTCTAACGACCCTGTTCACATTAACAAAGACACCAAAATGGTAAACATTGAGCCTATTGAGGTAGTTAAGAGCGACGAAGTAAGCGTTGGGGAGGAATTTTATAAGGACGATAATGAATTGATTTGAGAAGTAAACATGGCGGAGGAATTTTATGAAGATGAGAATGAAATTTTTGGAGGTAAATTTGATCTGGCTCATTTAGGAGATGAGGAAAAAGTTAAATTAAAAAATTTATTAATCAAACATAAAGGTGTTTTTGCTGAAAGTGTAAAGCAACTTACGGGTTGCAACACCATAGCTCACCGAATCTACCTAACGGATGATTTGCCAGTCAGGCAGAAGCCTTACAGAACCCCACATCCTTTACGAGAAGAATTGAAAAGTCAAATAAACCAGCTTTTGGATGCCGGGATAATTTCTGTAAGTGATTCACCGTATGCTTCCCCAATATTATTAGTTAAGAAAAAGAATAACACGTATAGGTTGGTATGTGACTATAGGAAATTAAATTTAAAAACACAACCGCTTCCTTTTCCCTTACCGTTAATTTCGGATTTATTAGATTCATTAGAAGGAGCCAAGTATTTTTCTTCTTTGGACTTGTGTTCAGGCTATTGGCAAATGAATTTAGATCCCAAGGATCGTCATAAGACAGCTTTCACCACCGAATTTGGACTTTTTCACTGGAATCGTCTACCTCAGGGTTTGAAAAATGCAGCGTCGTCATTTCAAAGATTATTGGAAATAGTATTAGCTGGGCTGAAAGAGTGGAATATTAATACTTACCTCGATGACCTTATAATTGCGTCGAACACGTTCGAGGAACACCTCGAAAAACTAGACATGGTATTCAAGAGATTAGACTCAAGCAATGTCCGACCCTTTTCATAGGATTGTTTGCTTTTTTCTAGTGAAATATTCCAACATGAAAGTCATCTTAGAAGGCATTTCCCTTCTACTGATGTCTCTGTTTCACAAGACTCAAGCAATGTCCGACCCTTTTCATAGGATTGTTTGCTTTTTTCTAGTGAAATATTCCAACATGAAAGTCATCTTAGAAGGCTTTTCCCAATGTCACACTATTTTTCACCATCGCTAGCAGTTAGTTAAACAAGTGCGTCTTATTTGAGAGGGGTGATCAATTTTACAACCCAAACATTTATGAAAGCAGTTAATTTTATGAATTCTCACAATTTCTTGTGGTATGTAGCTAAACATTAGTTTTTCTTAGTTTTTGGTATCTTATATTTTAGTTTGTTAATTTCTATTTAGTAGATATACTTTTAACAGTTTTTAATATCAATATTAAAAAAATATTTACAAGTTGCTTATGTAGTATATATACATTTAACAGTTTTTAATACCAATATTTAAAAAAATATTTACAACTTGCTTATGCAGCAAGTTATTCATGTGGTATTTAATAAAAAAAATAACTAAAATGCACCGAGTTAAATTATATAATGTTTAAAAAAAAAAAAAAAATATTCAACATATCTAGCGTTCCAGAAAAAAAAAAAAAAGCGCTAAGTCGTTACATTTAAAAAATGTCAAAGTTATCACTTCTATGAAATTTACAAAGTGTAGATCTGTTAGTTTATTGTATGAAAATATTTAACAACTTGTAAGAACACAAAATATAACTAACACAAATACTAAGTGCAAAACTTCTAAAAAGAAAAATTACAAGTTCAGCTAAAGCAGTTTACAAAATATTTCATAAAAATCTTTACATGGTATTTCTGAAAAAAATTGTAAGTGTCTAATTTCGTATAGACATAAAATGTACTAATTTTCATTCGTGGAGATTTTAAAAAGGTAAAAATTTATAAGTCCATTATCTTGAAAGATTACCTAAAATGTACTAAGTTGAATAACACAACGTTTTAAAAAATTCATGTCTACATATTTGACACTTCAGAAAAAAATATTATTAAGTTCTTAAGATTTAAAGAAAATATCAAAGTTGATACCTTCTATGAAATTAACAAAGTACAGATGTGCAAGTTCATTTCATGAAAATATTCAATGTCCTGCCAGAACATAAAATACAATTTTAATTCAAAATATACTAAGTTTGACCACATAACTCAAAAAATAAAAAATAGAGAAGCATTACTTTTTTTTCTTTTCTAAAGTTATACTTATCTAAAAATACTTTTCTTTCCTATGTTCGTAAGTTGTAAAATGAAAAGATCTCAACTTCAGCAGATGTAGTGTGTTCAGTTACTTCAGAACAAAAACATTAAGTTCGTTCACATCAAAAATATTTTAAACATACTACTTCTATGAAATTTACGAAGTTCGAATTACTAAGTTTATTTCTGGAAATAATTTCATAACATATGAGAACACATGAACATGTCCAAATTAAAAGTTTACGAAGTTTCAACAAGTAGTTTGGATAAAAAATAATCTGAGTTAATACTTCGATGTTTTAAAAATTATAGTGTTTGATTTAAAATACTCGGTTACTTCAAATAAAATGTACCAAGATTTTTACATTATAGAGGCCTCACCATGGCACAGTGGTTATGTCACTGGAAATGGTAGACGGGCGAAGTGTGAAGGTCCCCGGTTTGAGTCCCATCTCGCGTCCGTCGACCTAACCGTTCGGAGTTTTCCCGTGGTTTTCTCCGAAACATAGCGTAAATACGAGTTAGGACCCCTTGAATGACCCCCACGGAGGGCTCCCCACCTATAGGTTTAGATCCCTCGTGCAGATAATTGTTCTTAATCCTACAACACAAGATTTACATTATAGAATACCTAAAATTCCTTACATTGGTAACAATTGCGCAAATCAAAAGTGTACGTAAGTTTGAACAGGTATTATGTATAGCAAATGCACAAATCAAAAGTGTACTAAGTTTGAACAGGTATTATGTGTAGCAAATGCACAAATCAAAAGTGTACTAAGCTTGAACAAGTATTATGTGTAACAAATGCACAAATCAAAAGTGTACTAAGTTTGAACACGTATTATGTATAAAAAGTAAAAACACACACATTTATTTAAAATTTGTAAGTCTAAGTAGATCAGTCTGTAAAATATGTAACACGTGCACTTAGTCGATATTTTTCAAAAACAAAAACATGTACACAAGTCCATTACTTTAGAAAAATTACAAGAAATAACCTAAGTTAATACTCTGATGTTTTAAAATTATGGTAATTCGGTTTTTTTTTTTTTTTTTTTTTTTTTTTTATTCGGATTTTTTGAACGTAAAACATGTCTGGTAATTTTAAATACTACGTTTTATACTAAGTATTGTACTTTTCTTTTATGTAAGTACATTTTACAAAAAATTACTACTGTTGTGAATTCTCATGTGACAAACTTACCTAACGTACTTAGGTTTATGCTTTTAATCAGAAGACCACTTTATTTCTATACAGTTGTTTAATGTTTTCATAATACTAGTTTCAATAAGTTTTTGTCAAATTTCTAACTGTCTAAGTTATGGTAATAGAATTTAAAAGATAAGTATAAAAGAGAATCTGAAATCTTGTCTACGTATGTTAACTTTATCACTTTTTGTTTTAGTAAAATTTCAGAAGTATTTATTTTGCAAGTAATCAATGCACACATAAAGAAAACACATAATTTTTTTCTTATATAAACTGATTTATTTACAAAAAAAATGTATTCTAAACTACACAAACTATTAACACAAAAGAAAATAATAACTTTTCAATGAGTAATATATAACAAAGCATACATAAGTCAGTAAAAACTCACTGCTGTAGAAGCAAGCGTACCTTTTCTGTATAATCACAATGGTTTTAATAAATTTTTTACAATTGTAATACTAGTTATACACCAATAACATCACATAATTACACATGATTTGGCATTCTTGGGATTAGAAAAATCTAAAAACGGTTGAAAAAATGAACGAAGAAATACATTTTGAAAATACTCTCCGTAGTCTTCGAAGAAAATGTTTGCAAAATATTCTCCGTCATAATGACAAGTACATTTGTTCTCGCATATCTCTCTTGCAATATATGGTACGTCGAGCATAAACCATGCTTTAATGTTTATAAGACCATCTCTCTCATCAACATGTGTTCTATTCGAACAAGCATGTATCCTTTGTGAAGGATTATCCCGAACTCGGTCTATGCAATTAAATTGTTTCTTTAAACTTTTGTGAATTTCATGAGCTACTATATCCATTAATTGATCTTTAGCCATTTCATATTCACAATGCGGTTCACGGTAACACTTTTGTGGCTTTAATTTTAGTGTCATATGAGGCAGGGTGGTTGTGTACAATGTTTTTAGAATGCATTCTGATATTTCATTTCTCATTTCACAAAGTTTTAATACTTGATCATTTAAAAGTATCAAGGGAATTGGATTTAATGTAAATGAATCTCCGGTTTTGTAAATTTGTTGTAGGATGCATTTTCCATCGTCATTAAATACGGATAATTGATTATCACAAATAAAAGAGCTATTGTGATGACATCTGGTAAAATCTAATAGTTTTACAATAAATTCAATCCATGTTGAAGGGTCCATCATGACTCCCTGACTGGTTGGTATATAATCTAATTCAGCGTTCTGAATAAATTGTCTAATATGAATCTTCAAGTCAGTTTTTTCATCGTGGAGCGAAACGTAGATAAGTCTTTCCAAGTGCCATGTACTATTTACAGAAGCATGTAAGCTATGGTAAGCATGATCCGCCCAATCTTCCAACTTTGGTCTTTTCGGCGCAGGTTCATAAATGCACATTTTGACGAATGTTAGGTTAATGTGTGGATCTGTCACATGAGGCTCAGAAGGAATACCATACGTTAAAAGTTTGTTGGTTGGGGGATATATCTTACTCATTGAACCATGTTCTAATTTAATGGTAGTGGTTTCACAGTTCGCTGGTTTAAAATCTAAAGTTCGTTTAGATCCAAAACTTAGAATGCATACACATGATGATAGGTCCAGAGAAAAATCTTCGTAGTTACCGTCTTCAATTTTAGATTTCCCGTCAGAGGATAAGTTTACTTGTACCAAATTAAATTCATAATTCGTTGTTTTCTGTAGATCTTCACGTAGTTTTTGCAAAATGGGTAACCAAGGGAAAACAGAGACAGTCACTCCAGAGAAACTGTAATTTATCCCCTCATCCGCAAAAGCAATTACTTTCCGAGTCGAAGTATTATCCTTTTCACCAGTTTGCAGAGGCTTTGCATCAAAAGGTAATTGCGATAATTCTTGAAGTAACACATCAGCATCACTTTGAGTGTAAAACTCAGGAGTGTATTCAATGTTAAAAGTATTTTCGATCAATTCAAGCAAAGACATTTTTTTAAAACACGGTGAAAAAAATCAATTAAAGCATAAAACTAGAAATACACGTCTAAAGTGAAGGTACTAACAGCATAATGTGAGCCTCGCATTCAGCCGCTTTATCTAACATAGATGAAATAATGTCTTCCCACTGGTTAAAAAAAAAAAAAAAACCACGTGATTATCAAAGAGGTCGTTTCAAGGTTATGCCGGTTCAAGGTCGAAGCTTCATGATTAAGGTTAACAGAACTGGTTTGACAAGGTATTTTTATATGAAAAAAATTGTTCTCACTCTATCTGTGGTGGTGGTAGGATGCATTTTTTCAATGGCTTATACTAAGCCTAATTTAAAATAGTTCATGTTATGAAAATACACTTATGATGTATTTTATCGATCATTCAAGTAATGAAGTAAGTGTATTTCTGTTTAAATATTTTGTAGTATACGCAAGTATATTATCTATTATTTGATAGTTATGTTAGACTTTTTTTCAGTGTATTTGTAAATATTTGAATATGATGTCTTGATAATGTTTATTTTCTAAAATGCATTTCGCTTAATCGTAGAGATTTTTACAAGTATGGTATTGACTATTTGTGTTAGTTATTCCTTTTAGTATTTTGTTTATTAAAACTTGCAAAATTTTTTTGTTACTTTTAATGTTTTGTACTTTGTTGATACATGATTTAGAAAAAAAAAAGTTAATCATTATTTAGTGAAAGCATGTTTGCTGAACATTTGTGGTTCAATCTTTGTTCAAATACCTTATTAAACGTAAAAATATACAGCAACAAGATGCGATGACACTATTTCCATCAAAATGATATATTTTCTGAGTTAAATTTATAATACTTAACGTTTATGAGAGATCTTATAACATAAAATGAAACACATGTGTAGTCTGTATCTGTATAAATGCTACTTTTGTACCTAAAATATAAGCATCCCTATTATTGAATTGGTATATTATTACTTTATAAGTATAATATCTTGATAGTTAGATCTAAAACTGCAATTTTATTTACTTGCTTGTGGCTTGTGGCCAGTGCCTGCCCATTAGAAAAAAAAATTACTTGCTTGTAACTTATTTTATCGTAAAGTTCTAAAAAAAAGCTTTAGTAAAGTTCTAAAGTCATATAAGGAAATTACCATGTAACCACGATTTCCTGATCGGTTAGTATAAACCTAAACTTTATTTTCAATACTGTAGGATTTTTTAAAAAAATCTATCAATACTAATACTTGCTTAAAAGGTTTAAAGATATAACCAATGTCATTTTATCACGAAAAAATTCGCAAAGTCTCATCCTAACATTAAACATAATTATTTCTATTATTCTGTAAAAGGTTTACATGATAATGTGGTACCGGTTGTAGGGTGGGACATGATATTTTTACACGTATAAGAATAATATAGCTATATCTTTACAGTATAGCTGTTAAGTCAACGGGTGTACTGTGAAGTTAACTTTTAGGGGCAAATCCATACAGTAGATTTCGCTTTCGCTAAAATAGTTTCTAAGTTTCATTATGAAACAGAATTTTACCATAATGATTTTTTTTTTAATTTGTCCTAGTTCATAACTGTGCAAAATTTTCTGTGTCTGAAAAATTCACATTTAGAGTTCCAAAAACACAAATCCAATATTTTCTACGTCTGAAAAATTAACATATGCCATGTTATGTCTAAAAAAAAAAAAAAAAAAAAAAAAAAACACAAAGTATCGTTATCCTAACATTAAACACAATTCTTTCTACTATTCTGTAAAAGTTTGCATAAAACATATACTATTCAACTCCCAACTTTAATTTTTATCTTCAATAATGAAATCATTAGCTTGTAATTTCTTTTACATATTAATAGTTCGTATTATAGCAAATTTTTCTATGTCTTAAAAATTAACATAAAAAAAAAAAAACATAAATCCAAAATTGTCTATGTCTGAAAAATTCGCAATCAAAAGTCTAAAAACACAAATCCAATATTTTCTATACCCGAAAAATTAACATATACCATTTTACGCCTAAAAAAACCCACAAATTATCGTTATCCTAACATTAAACACAATTCTTTCTACTATTCTGTAAAAGTTTGCATAAAACATATACCATTCAACTAGTTAAAACCTAACTTTAATTTTTATCTTCAATAATGAAATCATTAGCTTGTATAATTTCTTTTACATATTCTTAGTTCGTATCTCAGCATAATTTTCTATGTCTGAAAAATTCACAATCAAACTTCTAAAAAACACAAATTAAAATTTTTTTCTAAGAGTCATCCTTACAATTACTTCCTATTTCATAATCACATCTCTTTTATACTTTGCAAGACGGTCTCTGCATAAATAGTTGTAGTCGGTAATTATTAGAAAAAAAAATTAAACTTTTTTCCGAGACCCCTCTATTAGGAATGATGCAAGAAAAAAAATATGCACTCCTCTGTATTATCTATTAACTGTCACTCCGTCTCCCCTGCTCCGGTCGAATTCTCCTCCATCAGCTGTCACTCAACTCCACCTCCCTCTTAGCACATCGTGGATTATGTAATACCTGCTCCCCTGCTCCGCTGCTCCGCCGGGATTGGGGTGGCGCACCACTCTCAATCTCTCACTACTCCCGGATTAAGAGAAACTATTTTTGGTGGAACATGACACACCATATCATTAATTATGTCAAATCTTGCCGCTCGTGTCTTGAGAGAAGAGGGTATAACGCTAAACATAAAGCGCCGCTACAAAGAATTCAAATAACTAGTCGGCCTTTTGAGCGAATTGGGATGGACGCAGTAGGACCACTTCCTATTACTGAGTCAGGCAATCAACATATTATAGTAATTGGTGATTATTTTACCAGGTGGGTGGAAGCATACCCTGTGAAGGATTTACAAACTGAAACGATTGCTTTGGTGTTAGAAAAGTTCATATGCACTCATGGGATTCCTGAGCATTTGATAACTGACAGAGGTAGTTCTTTGATTTCTGACAGCATACAAAAAGTTTATAAAAAACTGGATATTAAGAAACACACTAGTACAAGTTACCACCCAGCGACTGATGGGGTAGTTGAACGGGTTAATGCTACAATAATTAACGCACTCCAGCACTTAGCAGACAATACTTACCATGAATGGGACAAATATTTACATTTTGCACTTTTGGCTTACAGAACAGCAGTACACTCAACCTTAAAAGATACACCAGCTCATTTAATATATGGAAGGGATTTAGTATTACCAATAGATCTTATAAGTAGCCCCCCTTTGAGGTCATATTCTGATCAGAGGGAACTCAGTGAAGATTTGGAGATTCGTCTACAACAGTGTTTTAAAATCATAAAAGCCAATTTAGTTGAAGCTGCAGAAAGACAAGAAAAGTATAGAAAAAAGGTGTGTAAGGAGAAGGGTATTGTTATAGGAGATCTGGTGATGTTATACACGCCGTCAATTAAAGTTGGGCAAGGGAAAAAGTTTTCTAAATTTAATAAAGGGGTTTATAGAGTTAAAAATCAACTTAGTAAAGTCAATTTTGAAATTATTAACATATACAACCATAAAGATAAACAAGAAGTCCATGTTGACAGATTAACCAAAATTCCAGATCGCCTCATTTTCCCATCCTTGGATGTAGAGTTCATAGAGGAAGAGCCTAGTGCTCCTAATGAAGATAACGAAATTTTAAATTCGCCAGATCTCAATAACAGTCCTTTCCCCAAAAACTATACAAAAACTGTCAGAGTAGTCGTGAACAGCAATCGAGTGCCCAGGAAGCTGCCCAGTAATGTACAGCAGTGTACGACAGGAAGCTCTGCTCCAGTTGTCCAGACCCCACCACAAGCTGTGGTGCCTCCAAGCACAGGACAGGCCACCAAACATCCATACAATTTGAGACTAAGGCAGAATGGTTTCGTAAAAAAATGAACTGTTATCATGAAGAATCAGATTATTATAGTGTGAAAATTTTTATGTGTCATTTTGTTCTATATTTTATATGATTTAAGTGTTGATTGTTTTGAATTTTTTTTACTAATGTTATATGAATATTTAATATAACTTTAACACTAATTTGTTGGGCCCAACATAAATATATCTGCTGCTGAACATAAATTTTTTAAGTTTAAGATATTTATTGGTGGAGTAGCTAACCATCTAATGTGAATATTTTGGGTTTGATTAATGTGTTCTTCACCTAGATATAGCAAAGTGTTAATTTTTTTTTTAAAGAGTTTTTTATAAATCATTTTATATGTGTTTTGTCAAGGTGGCAATTAATAGGGTTCTGTTGTAGGCTAAACACACTAGTTAGAAGTTGATCAGAGTCCAAAGTCTACAAATTTTTCCTTTATTATTGAATATGTTTGTGTTATATGTAAAAGTTTGCAATGGTTCGGAATGTTGGAGGGTAGTGAAAGTTTTCCTTGTGATATGCATTTCAACTTCAAGTGCTAATATTTTGTGTAGTGTTAGTTAGGTATTTTGCAATTTTTTTTTAAATTTTGTTTTCTTTTATTGTGATATTTTTTTTGGGGGGGGTAATTGTATACTATTTTTATGCGAAGCAGATTATTCAAGCTACTGTGTTAGTTTTTTTTTGTTTTGTGTTGTAAATCAACATTTTGGTTTGCAATTTGGAGTTAGGCGGGTTACTTAGGGTGTGTAAATTCCAGTTTACTGTTATGTTTCTTTGAAAAAAAAAAAAAAATGTTGCACATTTTTTTTTTCGTGTGAGAGGGAGGTATTTGTTATGATTTCAATTTTAAGTAAAGTGTAATTAATTAATAGCCTACTTAATTAAAAATCCTTACCTTAATTAGTGAATTTTAAATCAAGTAAAATTAAAATTTTTAAACAATTTGTTTATTAAGGTGGTTTTGTTTTGTCACCATATACCAGTATTCATAAAGGAAGTAAAATAATAATGAAGTGTTTAAAATTTATTAAGGTATATGTTGAATTACTATTGATGACTCATGGCTGACTCATTTTTATTTATTTGTTTACTTGTTCTATATTTTGGCGCCAAACATCTAAAAGATCGTTATTCTGGCGATCGTGTTGCCATCTTTGTGTAAGGTAACTATACATATTGTTCAAGTAATTAAAATATTTTGTACAACAATTTTCTTTTAAATTTTAAATTTATGAAAATACGTTTTGTGAGAGCTGACATTATTCGGAGGGTTGGTAATAAATTTTTAGAGCTGACAATAAGAGTTTCATAAAAATGTTTGTTTTGAAATTGGTAATTTTCCTTAGAAAAAATTAAGTGGTTGTAATTACAGTTAAGTTTTTTTTTTTTCTTTCACTATGATTATCTTTTCTGGAATTCTCTAACCTTCTTTCTAATTCCATTTTTAATAACATAACTACGTGCATCGATACCAATACTACGATTCAATATATCGAAGAAGAAAACAACAACGGCGCAAGGATATGGAGATCGGCACCCAAGCATTTTCAAATTTTTAAATCAAAAATAGAACTTCTACAATAGTTACTACGATAAGAACAACTTTCACATTTTTCATCATAGTAAAAAATTAAGTTTCAACGCCCATCGATAATTAATCTACAAGTTTTCATTAATAATAATTGTATCTTCGACCGAACTACTTTACGAGCGGAAAGCGCCTGCCAGCCAAGGAAGTAAAAAGGTGACTTAAGCCGGAGGAAGCGTGGGTTGAGCTGACTCTCTTGACTGCCTGTTACTGAAGCCGGAAGGTTGTAGAACTCCCTGTACGGAACAGCGAAATGGCGCGCTCAAGAAAAGAATTTCGGTTGCTGGAACGTGAGACAATGGCTACCTGATGAATGAGTTGGATGGGGGCCCCCTTTCTTCAATCAATGATCTGATAAGTTTCTATCTTTCTCTCTTTCTTTATTAAAATTTTTTTTATATATGTGCACAAACGTTAGGTAAATTTTTTAGAAAAAGGTCAGCTCGGGGAAAGGGAAAAATGGAATGTATTTGTAATTATAGTATTATCATATTTTTTTCGATTTTATCTAGTTTAATTGTCAAATGTAAAAGAATTAAAAGACATAATTAATAAATGTGATTTGTTGTAAGTAAAAATGGCTCCTCTTCATTTATCTCACTTCGTGTAAATTTATTTCAGCAGTTCTCTTTCAGGTTTTAAATTTTTTAGCCTAATGGCATTTGCACGTAACGCCGAGAACCTGGTTGGTATATTGCGGTCACAACACTTTTAAAGCTAAGCATTTATTTTTCTTAGTATGAATTACGAGGATATTAATTGATTAAATTTTAAAAGGGTAATCTTTGAGTCAGGACAAAAGGTTAGTTAAATGAAATGAAAAGAAATAAAGAAGGTACAACATCTCTAATAGATAAAGAATTAAAGCTCGTTACCACCTTTTTGGGACACCCTGTATCAGTCTGGTTTATAGTATCCACAGGTTCTGAAATCATCATTAACCAGTGTTCTGCTTTAAAAAAAAAAAAAAAAAAAAAAAAAAACGTGGTCTGCTTTTTTACGTATACTATTTCTAAGCTAATCTAAATTCATCAACGCGGGTTCCGAAGTTTATAAAGCGAAACAAAACAGTCGTTTGAATATTAAATCAATGCTGTACAGCTTCTCATTTCCATAAACCTAAGAATCTGCGCTTTATGCCTTTGGAAACTATCTTGGTGAGTAATCGCATCGTTTGGATTTTTTTTCTTTTTTTTATGGTCAACGGATGCAAATAATCGGTACTTATTTTACCGTCGATAATTCACGCCAACAAGTTTTTTCGCCAAGGATTGCAATGCACTACATTGTAACAATGAATCTGATGTATTCCACACGCACACGAAATCGCTCTTTTTGGCTGACTGACTGTAAAATACATAAGTACCAAATAAGCTTGTTTTGGTCGGAAGTATGATTTTTTATTAGATTCAATGAAGAATTTACCCGTTATATTTTAAAACTAAAAAGCGATAAACTGTATGAACTAGTGTAATTACACACTGTACGCCGTGTAAAGATAGGAAATACACTCATGTCCATAAATTAAGGATAATGAAGTTCAGGCAAAGAAAGAGAAAGAAGCAAAACAAATTTGACTTATTTGTAAAGTCTATTTATTAAACAAAAAGTAAAGAGCAAAAAAGATGCTATATGTTTGACATAATTAATAAAAATTGCAAGTTTTACTCCCTTGACCAAATTTAAAAAAAGAACCTATTTACAAAAAACAGTATAACATGGTTAGTAGGATGGTTAATACGGAGTATGTCTCCCGGACGACGCAATACAGGCCTGACAACGCCTAGGCATGCTGAGTATCAAATGATCAATCTGATCTTGGGGAATATTACACCACTCATCAAGCAATGCACTCCGAAGTTTCGGTAGACAGGTGGGAGGGGGTTGACGGGCTGCAATTCGTCGGCCAAGCATATCCCACACATGCTCTATTAGATTCAAGTCCGGTGAGTATGCTGGCCAATGCATACGGTACGGTTGATATCCTCCGATTGAAGGCATTCGTCTACAATGTTTGCACGGTGAGGACGGGCGTTGTCATCCATAAACACAAATTCAGCACCCATGGCGCCCCGAAACAAACGTACATGTTGTTCCAGAATGACATCCCGATAGATGTGGCCTGTCATCGTTACACTCTGCACATGCAGGTCAGTTCTGGAACCAAGAATAATTCCTCCCCAAACGAGCCATCCTGCACCACCGTAACGGTGTCTTTCAATGGTGTTTGTTCTCTTGGTGGTAACGGGTACCTGGCGCTCTCCAGATGAATGTCCGGCGAGAATCAGACTCCAAACTAAACCTGGACTCGTCGGAAAACATCACACAAGACCACTGTTGCGGTGTCCACAATGCATGCTCTCTACTCCAGGTTAATCGCAGGCGACAGTGAGTTGCGGTAAGTGGAACACATCTGACAGGCCTACGAGCATATAGACCAATGTGCCCTAAGCGTCTGTACACGGTCTACCTTGAAACTGTCGTACCGGTAGCTGAAGAGAGCTGACGAGACAGGTCTGATGCTGTACTCCGTCTGTTTCTTTTGGCAGTAACTGCCAAATAGCGGTCCTCATTCGGCGTTGTAACTCGGGGACGACCTGTGCTGTAACGTCTACTCACATTACCATCATCTTGGAATCGTTGCCAAAGCCTGGAGATGACACTCTGGGCGATTCCAAGTTCCTCGGATACTTCCAGCTGGGTACGTCCACATTCCAGTCGTCCGATAATTCTGCCACGTAAAACATCATCCAAATGCCTCCTTTGTGCCATAACTATGCGGTTTTTGCACTGAAAGGCTTTCACAGCGCTTGTGAACAATTTTACTTCTTTGCCACCATTCCTTATATACCCCTCTCTTACACTCTCGTCATTGTGACGTACCATCCACGCCATCTGGTGGTTTCCTGTAATTTGCATATTCTTCTTCAAGATGTGTGTGATCATTCCACAGGTGAAATTTTTATTTTAGAGATCAATTTCTGTGTCATTCTGAATTATCCTTAATTTACGGACATGAGTGTAGATAATAATAAAAAATAGTGTTATTCCATTAGTGTTATGCAACAGTATCAAGAGAGAAAAAAAATAATTACAGAGATGTGAACTTATACTTTACTTATATTAGACTAAAACTATATTAAAAATGTCAAAAGAATATGTAATAGATTTTTCAACGGGCGCCTTATAAATAACTGAACGATAAGTAAGCCTACATTGATATCTTCAGCGGTAGTTCCAACAAAAGAGACTACATAAATGTATTTTTAAAATTACAAGCAAATTTCAGCGACTATATGTGAAGCCGATATAAGACAGAATTTAAATCATGTTTAAAGTACACGCCACAAAAAATATCACTGCGCTGTTATATGTTTGTTCTGAATATTATTATAACAAAAGTATAAAGTGTCCTAGAGACAATTATGAGCCAATATAATCAATGAATCAAAATGAACTCCCAGTTAACTAAAAAGAAACACGTTATTGTATGGCGTCACAAAGTAAACGTCCCAAAAAATATCACTATCACTGTGTTGCTATGACTCTTCTGAACATTACTATAACGACCGAGTAATACATACGAGAAGTAAATATGCGCAAATATAATCAATGAATAAAAATCAACTTCAAATTAATTAAAAACAAGCACGTTATTGTCCGGCGAACACAGAAACGAAACTTTACGGACATTCAAAGCAAATGGAGTGCGATGCAGATATGCTCTATCATTAAACACATTAGTCACAGAAGTTTTAACAAATAACCCTCAAAATCACAGAAATGGGAAAAATGAATCATTTTGTAAAGTTTTAAATAAGGTGGGGGAATTGAAAAAAAAAAAAAAATCGATATTTTACTGCACTATTTAATCACTGTGTGGAGTGACTCCCGTCGGGAGGGAGCTGCTTCCACACACTCCCCCTCAGCCTTTTATGATCAACCCCTTCATCTCTCCCCCCAATCGAAACACTGGTGGTTCAATTATCTTTAGGAAACCATAAAATAGCGTAAGCACGCAATGCAGTTGCTCCTATCCCCACCATTTTTCAAACGAATGCTCCGAATTAGGTACGCAAAGTTGGGGATAGTTGTATAAAAAAATTCCTCCAATCGCAAAAGCCTGCCAGTAAGCTCCAGGAAAGATAGAAATTTTTAGGCTTTTGTACCAGATAACCTTTCCTTTTTCTTTTTTTACGAGAAATAGCATGTAAGTTATAGTACAAATTTACGTTTTTTCGGCACAATTAAATTACAAAATAACAAAATTAGGCATTTTCAAGTACTATAAAACTCGTTGTGGAGGCAGTTAAAGCGGGATCTAGAAAAAACATTTGACAAAAATATGTTTTCACTCAATATATTTAATCTTTGTCCACTTAATAAATAAATTCTTATTCAATTTTTATTATGTAGTGAAAACGAATTGCATCCGCTTCTGAAAACGTACGGAATCTCTCTACCATTATGTTTGCAGATACTTTTCGCCTTCGAAAGCTATTTCAGACAAGTGGGAAGGGCAATTTTCCCTTCAAAGCCTGATAACCGTGACATCGATATCACTTGAAATATCTAATTTTGTCACGCAGTCGATTAATTTTTTTTTTTTTTTACTCTCGGATATAAAAAAGAGCTGAAAATAACGAAAAATCGCTTAAAATTTAGGGAACAGGTGAATTTTCAAATTTTTAAAATAGATTGTTTCCTATATATATATATATATATATATATATATATATATATATATATATATATATATATATTTACATAATTATTAAAATTTTAAAGTCGATTGTACAAACCGTGTGGATCTCATTACGTTTTTCGTGCTAAACTTTTTCATCTTTTTGGAGCAATTGCTGTAAGAGTTTCATTTGGAGTGGTTAAAACCGGAATTGTGACAGAGTCAGTGTGTAATTGATCAGCGTAACTATATATTAGGATATCAATAAAGGATATTTAAAAAAAAAATTCACACGTGAATAAAATTTGCTTCCATGACTAAAAGAACTGAAATTTTACCAGTTTAATATTTTGAATTGAAAAATGTATAAAAAGTGTTGGGTGCTTGAATGAAGAGGGCCCTGGACAAGCCTCGGCTGCTCTGTTCAGTGGCGTATCCAGACACATCGTTTCGGGAAGGACTCAATCTTATAATTTTTTAAAGTGTTTTTGAATGTTTGAAGAAAATGAAATAGAAAAAAAAAATAACACACATGCTAATCAAAAAAAAAAAAAAAAAAAAAAAAAACACACAATTTAATCATTTGATAATTATGGCTGGTGTTGCTTTGAATAAGCTAGTTTAGTTAGAGATTTTTTCAACCCATTCGTGCCCGGATATTTTTTCGACATTCTTCGATTTTTGCTAATACCAGCAATAATAGATAAATTTCTGATGTCAACTTCTTGAACAAGGGATAATTTCTTTTAAAATCATTATGTACAAAAATTGAATGTCAACATCTTACTGGGTCATGTGAAAATATTTCGTGAAATTGAGGTTCAATAATCGCGAATAAAGGCTAGGAAAAATAAATAACGTTTTCAACTGAAAATCGAAAATGCCATGCCAAAAAAAGAACACCAGTCATAAATGGGTTAAAAGGAACCACTAGTATTATTTATAGTGAAACTTTTTTAACCTTTGCACTAGCAAACCTTTCAATTATATTACTTACTAGCTGAAGTACCTTGTCGTTGACGGGTTAGTACTGAATGCAAATTTCTAAAAAGCAAGAACATTCGTCAGCATTGTAGGAGTACACAGAATGGTTGTAGTATGTTGCCAAAAGTAAAGAGAGCGAAGTTATAACTTTTATGTATTGTTAAAATATTACAGGTAAGAGAGCAACTAAGTAACACCATTTCATTCGCTTTATTCGTAATTATGGGATGCGCGAACGAATATTGACGCATATTGAAATAATTTTCGCAAAATCTCAAAATCTAATCAACATTTTTAAAAAATTGGAAGCCCAGAATTTAAGTTGAGTGACAACCTATCCTGTCACCCAATTTCGTTTCATTCCCTGCAGTCTTTATTTCGGGATGCTGGAACAAAAATTTCAGCATTTTAAAACGATTTTCACAAAATCTCAAAATGTAATCAAAATATTTTAAAAATTCTCTCTCTCTCTCTCTCTCTCTCTCAACACCTATAAATTAAGATTAGCAACTACCTATCATATCACCAAATTTCGTATTAGTCGTTATAATTATTACGCGATTCTTGAAGAAATACAGCCGCATTTTGGGAGAATTTTCATAAAATCTAATAAAAATGTTTAAAAATTCGGACACCTATACTTTATGTTGAGCAAAAACCTATTATGTGACCAAATTTCATATCATTCGCTTTAGTCGTTATTACGTAATGCGTGAACAAAAATTCACTCAGTTTAAAACGATTTTCGCAAAATCCCAAAATCTGATCGATTTTTTTTTTTTTTAGATGCTTATAGTTTAAGGTGACCACCTATCATTTCACCCAGTACCATTTTTTCCCCTTTGCAGTTATTACGTGGTGTGCGAACACAAATTTACGCATTTTTTGCATTTTACCTATGCAAAATGAATAATAAAACAAAATGTTACCCTTTAGGATTTTTCTTATTTTTTATTGATTTTATTTTATTTTATATTTTATTTTATTTTTTGGGGTGGGGGGTGTAGCACTTTTTGAATATGTAATGTAAAATACTACCTGAATCAAAAGTTATTTAAATATGGCTCGACTTGTTAAATTGCTGATCAGTAGGGGATTCAGAAAGGCTTGAAGGAGGGGAGAGAGGGAGAGATAAGTATCACAAAGAATATTACCACTGTTGGGTCTCCCCCCCCCCCCCTCCCAGCTCAATTCATTTTAAATTTTGAATCCAGGTTTATTCTGTTTGCTCTCATAATTTAAACGATGCAATGGAGAAGGCTCTCCTTCTCCGGCCAGTGTTGCTACCCAGCTTGAGTCATTGAATGCTGTCAACGATTTCGCAATTGCTGGGTCTGGTTTCCGGAGGAGCATTCAATGACCCATGCTGGGAAGCAACACTGGTCACAGAAGTAGAGCCTTCTCCATTGCATCTTTTCAATGATGAGAGCAGACAGAATAAACCTGGGTTCAAAAGTGCGTCAACCTCCCTAGCAACTCTACAAATTTTTAAATGTGCTCAAGGGAAGAGAGAGCTCCCTCCCATGGATCAGATTCTTCTAATTTCAATTAATGTATAATACAAATAAAGTAGATTGCATTTATGTATTTTAGAAAATAATTAACATTTGGGCGCCAATTCATGTTACTTTTTCCGTTAGGTTAGTAGAGCTTTTCAAATTTTGAAGATCCTAAGTATGAGGGGATTGCTCTTATCAGGCTGTAAAATATTACTGACTGCCATAGTACTAAAACAATACAAACTTCAGTATAGAACAAAAAACTAAATTTAGAAACACCTAAGGAAGGGGCACGATCTACCAACATCCCAACCTTTCCATATGGGCACTCATTTACGTACCAGGCAACTTCGATTAGAAACAAATATAAAATGCACCCCTCTTTTCACCCCTTTTGGGCCCATGTCCATTCCCAGATTTGTATTTGTCATCATGGACTCCAGGATCGCTCCCACCAAGCCGTCGATATAGTGAATAGTGTACTGAACTTTTTTGTATTATTTTAATACTAAAGTGCGGGAAAGCCCAAAATGAGCCCCTTCCCCTCCCACCAACAAATGCAACATCTCAGTACCTCAGGCAGGCGCCCATGAATGGGAAGAAAACTGAAAACGAAAAACGGTCATCCATATCCTCACCATAGTATTATGGTATCACGCAAAGCAGTACTGTATACAAGAACTTGTAAGATAAAACCTAACGATAATGCCCTAAATTTGCCAAAACATTGTAGCGGGGCCTTTTAGCGGGGAAAGCCCTTTCCTAGGTGTCTGCAATATAAACTTCAACAAAAAATGTTTATTTTCGATTTTTTTTCGAAAAATGTTAATTTTTTGATAAACTTTTCTTCAATCGTCTCGGCGCCCCCGTTACCTTGGCGCCTTTGTGCGGTGCACAACCTGCACACCCACTAGCGACGGGCCTGGCTACATGTATTTGCAAAATACACTCAAAATATAAAATAATGAAAAAATGTTCAAGAGTTTTAATTGAAAATAGACTAAATTTTCAAATGAAGATCCCAGTTCTAGTTCCCCCGAAAATTCAAAATAATACTGAAACGACATGTTTTCACTTCTTTTAGCTTTCTTATATACTTGTAAATGAGTTACCAGCAGTATGCAGATTCCTAGACCAAACACCATTATACTGTTTTAAACAGAGGCGTGATACCTCTGGGGGACAAACAAGCAGAAATCCAACCCCCCCCCCTGGGGCACTGGTACCTATTTCCATGGATAGTGTGCAATCATCTATCCGTAGACACGAGAACAACAACAGAAGAGTGATAAACTTTTCTTTTTCCTTTTCCTGTTTACCTGAACTCAAAGGTCACAAACGACTCTAACATCTCTTCAGTTAGGTGTAATACTTGAATAGTTAAGCTCATAAATTATATTAAGAAGGCAGAAAAGAGAATACCCCCAATTTTATCATTTTCATTCAGACAACTCAATCCAAACAATCTGTGGTGTTATGATTAATTTCACGCCAAAATGAAACTGTATTTTCAGTATTTTGAAAAAACAAGATAAATTGAAAATGTTTTTTAAAATACTTTATGAAAATAATTTTTTTACAGGAAACAACTGTATTTTAATACAAGATACAACTGTATTTTGAAAATGTATTTCAAATACATGTTGTTGCGATACTGCCCAACTCTGCCTATGACACATGCTCTACTGAGTAACGAATAGACTATCAGTTTGTTCCATTCTTGATGCAGTTCTTCAAATTTTTAGTAAAGACATTTCAGCTCGCATAGAGTACATCGTGGTGAGAAAATAACCTGGGCTAGTTGCACTCCAAAAATAATAAAAATCAATTAAAAATCAAAGTAGTTTATTTAAAAAGAATAATAATTACGACGGCGGCTGATAGCATAGCGAAAAGATACGCTGGGCATTTAGACAAGTACAAAGCGATAAGGAAATGAGTAAAAGGTGCGAACACAGAAAGCCAACCTGGTGATAGAGCAAGGAGCGAGAAAGAACGTTCACCAAATATATCGCCAGGTTGAAAAAAAAAAATGAGATATCAGTTAAAGATAACGCAATAGCTACAAAAATTTAAATGTAGGTCGCCAAGGGGAGGGGATAAGCAAAGGGAAGTTGAAACACTAGAAATATTTTAGAAGCTCCGTGGGAAAGGCAAGTAATAGAGAATCCATCGGACAAGAGGGCGCCTGATAAATACATTGTAGCAGTTAAAGCCAAAGTAATTTACAAAACAGAATTAAAATAGCGAAACGGATAGAGATGGGAATTTAAAAATGGCAAAGAGTATTAAATTTAGATTAGGGAAAGGAAATTAAGAACTAATTAAAAATATGGGATGAACTGCATCATACAAGGCATGGCATTTTAATATCTCACTGTCGCCTTAAGTTGACCTAATGTTTGTCAGTAACGTTAGGCTTAGAAAAGGAACCTCTACCGCCATACCTT
Source organism: Cheiracanthium punctorium (assembly GCA_038373885.1). Taxonomy (NCBI): domain Eukaryota; kingdom Metazoa; phylum Arthropoda; class Arachnida; order Araneae; family Cheiracanthiidae; genus Cheiracanthium; species Cheiracanthium punctorium. The sequence continues at coordinate 9,639 of JAWZYV010010792.1, read as the reverse complement.
TGCGACGATGTGAACGTATTATAACGATGTAAACTCTTTAGATACTGAATTAAGAATTGCCAAGAATAGCATCTTGAATCTATTTGTTTTCTCTTGTTATAGTTAGGCGATGAACAATAAATACTGATTAATGTAATAAAAAAGAAAATTACTAAAAATTAACAATCATAAGCTATACGTTTGATGATTAGTTTTATAAAGAGTTAACGAGTCTTTTCCAAACGAGTATAGGTATAGGACCAATAAATCTGAAGGAGTCAAGTAATACGGTGAAACTTCTCTGAGCGGTAACCCGACCGCACGAGAATATTTGGCCGCTCAGAGGGGGTGGTTGCTCTGAATGGTTTTATTTATTATTATAAGATAATTGTTATAATCAAGTCTGATACATATTGCCTATTTAAAATGAAATTTAAAACTTATCTAAAGAGAAAATAGTACTTTATTAAATGCTTTCTTACATTTTTTGAAAAAGGGATACAATTTGTGTCTGTTTTAAGTTTTACTTTTCTCTGCATTTTTTCAAGTTCGTTTTTTACTTTAAAAAGCAGATCTCTAACCGATTCGTTTGTAACTGTTGGAATTTTTGATAATTTCATCGGTTTCCCTAAAGTCGCTTGTGTTGAAAGTTCAGCTTGCTCGCCATTACAAACATCTGGAAATTCCTCGTCAGGGACGGAATTGGAGCCTAAAGCCACAAAAATTGATTTGTAAAAACGTTTATATACACAAACATACAGTTTAATAATTGGTTAATAAACAATTTAAAATAGCTACAAGATTTCTTCTGTTACAAAGCTATACATTAAAGAAAACCCTGCAGAGTCGCACAAACCCGAGAGAAATACACCACAGTAAATAAATAGAAATAATTTAATGTTCCTTGGCCGGCTCGGTAACACTTGACCCACGGATCGGTCCCGATTCGCGGACCGGGAATTAAGGACCACTGCACTGGCATAACACATATAGATTCACTGTTAATGTAAGTGCATGGTGCATTTGGTATAGAAGCATTATAATTTTATTTTTTTTATGTTTACCACGACTGGTTTGTTTTAAAAGCTGTTCAAAAGTCTTAGACGCTTATGGTTTTTAAAAGGAACAAACTTAAGCTATTTATATACGTGATTCTAACCCCTTGCTCCCGTACGTAAGATGTTTCAAAGATTTACTAATTAACCCTTTGAGGCGCAATCCTTTCCCAATGCTGAAAAAAGGGCAGTCGTTGCCATCACTCGACTTAACTACTGGAAACTTAACTACCCTTTTTTGACGCAAGCTGCGTCAAAAAAGAGTCTCTAGATCTGTGGCACGCGATGAACGTTTCGATAGTCCGCCATCTTGCTGGTAGTTAAGTCGAGTGATGGCAACAACTGCCCTTTTTTCAGCATTGGGCAATCTATCCAGCTGTTCTCACATTCTTCCATTTTTCAGCAGATGTCAGTGCTGTTAAAAATAATCATGACAATTTCTTTACGGGGAATGACGTGCTAAAGAGTAAAGGATTTTCGTGGAGCTTTGTCAACCGCAATTATTTTTATAGAAATCAAATCTATTCTTCGTGACTGGCAACAGTCCAAACGTCAGAGTTTGGTGTTCCCAGAGCGGGAACACTGCGCATTAAAGGGTTAAATGAATTAAACTTCAACTGAAATAATAATAAGTATTGATAAAAGAAAATATCGAGACCCATGGAAATACAAGGAAGGTGGTGATAGTCGTGGTGTTGGAAACTTTCACTTTCATCAAAGGTTTTTGACGCTGTTCTACGGCTAAAAATTCCTAATATGTTTGGAATATAAGAGCCATGATGAGACTAACTACCTTTCTACCTGGTGCTGATTAAAATTGTTCCAGTTTTAATGAATTAGCAATAATTTGTACTTACAGTCTCATTAATATTAAAATGAAAAAAATCGCTAAGTTATTCCATACTTCATCAAGTACAGCTTTCACATTCATTACATGTCGAAACCAGTCACCAGATGCCTGTTTTTTTTCTAAATGAACATCGCATCATTATGTAACACGAAGAAGCAAAAATAAGGCCACAGTATATCCAAATGGCGGTGCAATCAAAGGTCAAATTTAATTATCATAAATTAGAACATTCGAGTAGCTAAGAGCATTATTCCTTCAGAACTCAAGAGGGAGTCCCGGCCGGCATTTTCACCCTGACTTAGTTTCAGTTCTTTGAAATGACACTGCTACAGAAATTTATTCAACGCTATACAAATGATAGGTTGGCATCGCGTGCGGGGTGGCTTTTTTTGGCGAGTTCACCCGAAAAAGTAGAACGCAAAAATTTTTTAACATGCGATTGCATGAAATGAGTAAACCGTGAGCAAATATTACTTGAATTTTAATTTTCTGAGATCGTAACATTTTACTCTCTGGAACCAGCAAAGCCCAGTTGTGTCAAATGATTTTGTGCGAGTTGATAAATATGAGTCACTTGTGCAACAAAATACAGAATTTACCCCACTGAAATTGCTGAAATGCGATTAATATTTACCAGTTCCAAATAAAACCTTCCAAGTTTTACACTGTAATGGATTTATTAACTAACTAAGCACTGGCGTTATAGCCTACGTGAGTCCATCCATGCCTCCGTGACCTTTATGGGCTTTAGTCAGATTGACGCGAAGCTTCCAGTGTTTAGTCCCAAACAAGCTTAGTCCTCATTTTATTGACCCATTCAAGGGCTGAAAGGGTGATTCAACCTCGCCCATGCCGGGAATCAAACCCGGGCCTGTGATATGCAGCACAATGTGCTAATTATTACACCACAGGGCTCCAATGTATTTATTATAAATACATATTTTACCGATACAAATTTAAATAAATAAATAAACAAAACTGGGTATCTCCAAAACATATTGATCTAGGCTTTTATTCATCAAATATTGATCTTAGACATCCTACTAATAAAGGCGAAAGTTTGTGAGTTTGTATGTTTGTAACTCTGTAACACTGAAACGGCTGGACGGATTTGGATGAAATTTTGACTGGCGATAGCTTAAACCTAGAATTAACACACAAGATAACTTAAATTTCGAAATTTGAATTATTTTTGAAGATATCCATTGAAAAAACTGTAGAAATGATCACCATGGTTGCCATGTTCAGGTATTTTCGTCTTTTGGTAGTAAATATTTGTTTCACGTCATGTTTGGTAAATTTAATACCGCGCTTTCATTTACAGACATTTCGTGGCTGAATTCCATTCCAAATTTTTGGCCTTATCTCAAAAAGCTCGTGTGCTAGGGCACTATTGTCTCAAGATAATAATACATTAGTACTACTTATGTGGAACATCGAAGAAAATCATTATTTTACTCAGAAGAGCAACAGCAAATAACGCAAAATGGGGGAATTGGAGTAACTAGATTGTACTAGCTGCGTATCCGTTCTTCGTACGGGAGAAAACGAATATTTGACACGAGCGCAATCATGTTGCAACTACAAATGCTAACAAAAAATTCTTAAAACGTTATTTGGTTAGAATATACTTTAGCCCAGTGCTTGGTGACTTCTTTTAGCAATCCTCTTTATGATCTAATTAAACTAACATTTAAGAAAACTTTCTAAACTTCAAATGAAAATAACTCGACTGTTTAAGAAATAGATTTTCCAATGTATAGTTTTTAAATTATAGGTAAATCTAAGAACCTGCTTTGACCAAGATCAAATCTAATTCAAAAGAATGTTGCAAGAAGTCATCTAAAATAATACTTTTTTCAAAAACTAAAACGTCTAATTCTTTTTAAACATCTCAAAATTGCATGATTGCACCAATTGTGAGTTTCTATCGGGAAATGGCTTAATTCGGGAAATGGCTTCTATCGGGAAATGATTATTTAAATTCAGACTATTAATTAATAAAGTTGCAGTTAGAAGAATTAAAATATTTTCATTTCATGATAACATGCATACTTTCCCCCCATTAAAATCCATCATGTGAAAACTCAAATGCATTACTCCGATAATAAATGACTTCTACCTTTAAGTTATTCCCCAACCACTTTTTTTACATAAGCACTAATATGCCCAGCTGCTGAATCACCGTTAGTGCCAGCAGAATTATAATTAAAATGGATCGAATGGAGCAAGCTGTTGCCAGCGTACCAGAAGTAATGCTCCAAGTTTTTGCTTAATGTTGACAGGGATATGCCAGCTCTTTACTCGTTAGCATTCTGTGAAATATCAGAGCTTTTATTTCACTCCTTGACCCTTTTAGACCTGTTAAATAATTTCTCTTTCAATTAAATAAGTTTTCTTGTGATAATAGAGATTAAATTTGTAGTTAAAAAATTTCTAATTATTAAATTTCGAGGGAAATTTGCGTTTCTATGCACAAACTAGGACATTCATCCTGTACGATAGCATAGGGAATTTTTGTGTCCTCAGTTGTGGAAGTAGCGTCTGAAAGGGTTAATGTGTTTTGAATCAGCATTCACATTTGGTATATTTAATAAGTCTAGTTATAATTAAATATTTCCGTATGTATTGTAGTAGAAAACCGTTTAAAGTTTACGAATAAAATATCTTACAATCAAGTTAAGCTGACTCCTGACTCACTGACTCACACATTCTGTAACAATTCCGGGTGATCACTCCAAGATAAAACTTTTACCACCATTACTCCAAAAAAATTAAAAAGTTAAACACAAAAAGTGGAATGGCATCTACATCGTATGTACGATCCGCTTGAAAATTTTCATAACTATGTATAAAAATATAGAAAACAATTTGCGCTACTTTAAAAATCTGAAAATCCACCCGTTCCCCGATTTTCAAGCGATTTTTCGCTATTTTCACCTCTATTTTATTTCCAAGAGTAAAAATTGTCAATCATTTGCTAGAGAATTAGGAGTATCAAGTGACAATTACGTCTTACTGGAATCACGATTATCAGGCTTTGAAAGGAAAATTGTGATTTCAATTCTTTAAAAATAGTTTTTCTAGATTACCCAGTTCTTTTTCCATAAATAAATGATTTCCTCAGTGTGAAACATTAATATAAGAGGGGATGTTCCCAGCGAAACGAAATCTTTCGAATGCGAAAAGTTTTCGCATGTCTTTAAAAGCAATTCCGATTTGGGTATGTAATAAAAGTTGAATATGAAGTTATTTAAGCTGACAAAAATTATATGTATTGAGTGTAGACATATTTTTTGTTGAATGGTTTTCTAGTACCAGCCGTAATTGCCTCCACGAAGGGCATCATAAATAGTTTTCAAGCTTTAATGTGTAAGAGACAAATCCAGTTCTAAATGTTTTGCATGATATAACGAAGAAACAGAAAAGAAAGGAAGAAAACAGAAAGAAGTTCAGAAGAGAAAAATATATATAAAGTTTATCTTACCTAATTTATTAAGGAATATATTTTAATTGCAATAATACTCACATATTGTAATACAAAATTAATAAATTTCGGCTCATATAATTCGCTTTTTAAAAAAAGTGTTTGTATATGTTTGTATATTGTTGGGTGAACAATACAGTATTCCTTTGTATTCAAAATGAAAATATGAAAACAACTAAACAAGTTTCAATTTTGAAAATAATTTTAATAAATAATCCTATCTTTTTTCATAAGTGGCATGATTATTACAATGGCTTAAAATCAAGTGCGTCACATTTAAAAATTGATTTTCAGAGGGGTGTCTCATCCTTTAAAAACTATCCCTTTTCTCATTATTTTTTAATTATAATATAATATAGCAGTTTTTATTCAAAGATAGTGCATTATTTTTTATTTTTCTTTCTACGTTGATCTTTTTGATAAATATACAATATCTTCAACTAAATAGCATTTATTTTCTTTTAAAATTTAATAAGCATTTATTTTGCATGGATGCTAATTACTACCTATGATTATGTGACAAATTCAGTTAGTGGTACTCGTAAGACGAATAATCTGAATTAGGCCTACTTATCAGCAAACAATTTTTAAAAAGTAAACGATTGTTTAAAAGAACTTACAGTTAATTATCATGCTCTTGTGAAATATGAAGGTAAAATATATCCTAATGTGGAGCAAAAGCAAGAATTACTAGTAAATACAATGGCAGTAAAGGGTAAGTCATCGCAGTTTCTCGATACAAAAGATTTTGACATGAATATCTTTAAATTAGCTCCCATAGGGGGAGGCAACTCAGAAAACTCATGATAAGAAAATCAGGACTATAGTTTGATGTTGCAGCGACATATCTATCATCTACATCGAATATTTACTTATTAAACAAATGTACAGGTATGTTCCATTTACTGATGTGATTTGGAGATAATCGCATTTTTACAAGAGATATAAAAAAAATTGGATTTTCCCCATAGGAAATAAATTTTGTAACTAAAAGTAATTTTGTTATACATCCATGTTTTCATACGTATCTATCTATATATATATTTAAACACTAAGACAGCTCGAGACAGATTCTTGAAATCGTTTCTGATGCAGTTTGACCATGCGCTTTGACTATGATACTCCGCCTCGACCAATCAGTAACCAGAATGAAATCCTGTCTTCACACATAAGTACGTGATTTCATATGACATTACGCCAATTTTTCGTCCCGTTAAAAAGCATGAGAAATAATTAAGTTGAAATGTATTTCTTAAAGTTCATAAATTTTAAAATCGCTAATAAGATCGCGTGGATAATGGGAGTTTAAAATTTCAGGTAATACGTTTTCCGAAATGATGCAAATAGCTCTATTCATTTGGCAGTTTTCTTCTGAAAGGATCAATTTGATGATATTGGATGCTGAATCAATTGATCCTGAGCAAAATCTCATCGGCAAAAGCAATGCCACGTAACGTAAAACATATACTAATTTTGATGTGAAACGAGATATATATATAGGGAGAGTGTGGACTAATAGTAGGAATTGAAAAAGAGAAGTGATTTGAAAAGAGCCAATTTTTGCGCCAGTATATATCTGAAAAAAAATGCAGATCTATAAGACATGTTTACCAAATGTAGCCCAGTATCTTAAAAGTGTAAAATACATTCAAATAACGATTATACAATGCAAAGTTACTTATATTTTTAAAAACTATCTTATTTGTGAAGTTTAATTTGTGACTTATAAGTTTGAGTATTTGCCACCTGTTGGCAAGATAAAATATTTGGCTGCGTTAATTACGACTTTATAGAAGTTTAAGCAAACTAAAGTAAGAAGAATTGTTTTATTGGCAACTTTAATGCGAAATTATGATCAATTATATGTAAGTCGCCAAAGTATGGAAAAGCGTGCACACCGTTTGGCGGAATAGCTCATTGTCCCTCGCAGAATACAGGACACGCCACTGCTTTTTCAATTCTGACATTTTTTACTATTTTCTAACTAATTAAGCCGTTTTATGCCTTCATATTTTGCACTTTTAAGTACTTAAAAGTGCGCTAGCTCCTAAACGGGGCGTTCGATTGAGCTCACATATTTTGTACATATATTAAACATTACCGTCGCACTACCGCTACTGATTTTGGTGTGTGTAGAACTTATAGATTTTCTTACAGGGCTGAAAAAAAATATTTCTCAAACATTAGGGCCTTTACAGAGAAATGCTTAAAAGTGACAGATAATAGCGCGGAAAGGGGTGTGCGACGGTTTTATTCCCTCGGGGAGGGAATAAAATATTGGAAGCTGCCAGGTTGCAATTTTGATGATCTGCCACCAAGTATGGCGCCAAAAAATAAGTCCTCGAAAACTGAGCCTAGATTAGCGATATCTACTAAATTTGGCTAGAAACTGGATAACAAAAATTTATTTACCTACAATAAAGGAGAAGAATAGTTAGAATATGCTTGGCAAAGATTGCAAAATAGTTTTGGTGGGCGATTTTATTATAGATTTCAAGCTCCCAAAAGTGTTTCATGGAGCGAAGGCAAATACGATATACTCATGGATCATGGGTCACTTTCACAGTAATATTTGTGAAGGTGAAGTATAGTTAGAATATATAATCCCTGTGGTGTGTTGTGTTGTGTTGTGGGATTAAGGCCAATTATCTGCACGAGGGATCTAGGCCTACAGGTGGGGCACCCTCCGTGAGGGTCTTTTTAAGGGGTCCTAGCCCGTATTTACCCTGAGTTTCGGAGAAAACCACGGAAAACTCCGAACGGTTAGGTCGACGAACGCGTGGTGGGACCCGAACCCGGGACCTTCACACTTCGCCCGTCTACCATTTCCAGTAACATAACCACTGTGCCATGGTGAGACATCCCTGTGGTGTAACTCGGTTAGCGCACTGCGCTGCCATGTCGTACGTCCGAGGTTCGATTCCCTGGTTTGGCGAGTTTGGCTCAGCCTTTCATGCCTTGGGTGATTCGATGAAATGAGTACCAAGCTTCCTTGGGAGTTAAAAACAGGGAGCTTCGCGTCAGGAATTACCTAGCCGAGGAATATGCTTCCGCACCAAAGAAGCCGTTATCGTGAAAGCATGGTTGGGCAGTGCAGGCCTTGAACGCGCAAGTGGGCTGTTATCCAATGCTTTAACTTTTAATATGTACTCTTTTTTTTTTTACTCAGTAAAGATAGTTAAAAACAAATTCTAAAGATTTCAATCATTTCACCGCCATCGTACAGTTGCTAAAGAACTGGCTCGAAACTTTTTGTTTACCTTCTGTCACACGTCATGTCACGTCCGCTTCGCTCTTCGATTGTTCCTGTCCGTTTTTCCCAACGAACAGGAAAAACGGACATGACGTCCGTTTTTCATTATCGTATAGCAAATATTTAAAGCAAATGAAACATCCCTATAGCTTTTCATCCATACAGTACAGTGAATAAGAACTGTTATGTGCAGTACCTACTTATGCAGCTGTATATGCTATATATATTATTCTCAATAGTTTAATTTGCTATAGTAAACGTCAATATAAATACGAACAAATTTATGAAAATAGGTAGAAATTAATAAGTTTTCGACTATTTTGAATAGTTGACAAAACATACCAAATAATTTTCTTTGGTTTTAAATAGATCATCGCATTAAAATTATTTTTAAACTACGCCAGCCTGTTTATTATTAATCCTAACTAATATTATAAATGCGAAAGGGAGTTTGTGTTTGTTTGTTTATGACGCTTTCACGCCTAAACTTCTGAATCGATTAGGATGCATTTTGGTTTAGATATAGAGGGGACCCTGGAGTTGGTTATAGGCTAATTAGAATTTTAGATTTTTAATTACTTTTTTAATTATTAATTAAAAACTGTTTTTACATTGCCATGGTTGGCGAGTTTCGCCCGTATCAAATGATTCATGTTTTGAGCTAACAAGAATGCTATTACTTCAATAAATAAGCGCAAGTGCATCTGAAAAACATTAAATACCACGGAAATTAAGCCAGTTTTATGACAAATCTAGTCTATCTGTAATAATAAAAATGAATGTTCTCCAGACAAATCTACAGAAAGCAGAGCTTTGAAAATTTGAGCATGATTGAGCCCATAACTTCGGTAAAGTGCACCTGAGACTCAAAATTTTGAAATTTTAACTACTTTTCATAACTATTAATTAAAAGCCGTTTTATCGCCCGCACAAAATGATTTATGCTTTTGAAATAAAGCAGAAATTCTATTTGCAAAATCACATGCATTTGAAAAACATGGAAATTATGTTGATT